>VHZZ01000123.1:10117-54156 GCA_009801015.1 Silene noctiflora
AATTTTCGAGCAATACTAATCGATTTCTATATCTTGGGGTATCGCGTGCAACGCGCGCGATACAACAACTAGTGTGATGAAAATGCAAGTTGTTTTAAGATACAGTTTACAACTCGTAGTTTTAATTTGAAAACTTAGTGTTTTAAGTTAAAATGGCATGCCTTTAACATAGGTATTTGTGTGCACAGAATATGGCCGCACTTTGTTGCGGGATGTGCTTTGGCCAAAGAGGCAAAGATGGACATAACAAGACTAGAAGAGGGGAAATGGAAACGAAAGAGATTAGTAGCAGGAGTAAAAATTTTGGGCTCTATTTTTTTTCGTTATCATTCATATATGGACGCATTTTACTTTTTGCCCTTTAGCAAAAAAAAAAAAAAAAAAAAAACTCTCTAATTCTTTTCCTCGTAAAATTAATCAAATCCGTCAGATTAATCAACTATGGACACTAGTTCTCATGTCGATAAGTAATTATTCTAAATTGTTTACTTCATTAACGTTATTAAAGGTAGATTAAATTATTTAGACTAATGAAATTAGGGTTTGTAGAATAATTGTTAATACGTTGTTCAACAGGTTGTATACAGTTATACCAATACATTACACTAATCTAATTTGCCACTAAATATCTGTGAACCCCCGATCGATAGCATAAATTAAACATAAGTAAAAACAACGGAAAACATGAGATTTTTAAAAATTTTTTAATCATAAATGAAATCCAAATCGAAAGCGGGTTCAAAATACGAATAACATGCGGAAATAAAAATAAGTTATACAATAATAAGTCTGGGGAAAAGATATCCAACGAATATAAGTAACGAATAAGTACAGCGGGTAAGTCTAACGGCTAATGACTACTACTAGGTCCAAAGTGTCATGCTCGCTAGCCCACACGTCTTCACCCCAAAATCTGCATCACAAACCTGTCATTCATGAAACATGAATGCCACAGTCAGTGGGGAGTAACTCAGGGTTCTCCCAGCCACCATACATCAATTTGAAGATAAACAATCACGTTAAACATTCAAGCATACATTACAATCATGATCAACTTAAACATATGATACGGTCAATGAATTATAGCATGTGATAAGCATGTGAAATCATCTTGAGTCAAAGGTATATGGAATGCTCATATATATTATTTCGACCAAAACATAACGTATAGAATCATTATAACAAGCCAACATAGATATCATATAACATGGGTGACATGAGGTCAACAACGTAGTACAAATAAGTGGAAACCGTAGCCATTACATTGAAAGTCTTTTAGCAAACAAGAACGGGACGTGGCTACTAACGTCACATGCGTACTTATGGCTTGCATCTCACCATAAATATGAATGGGAACATCAATCCCGACAATCATATCACAACTAAAAGCTTGTATCTCACCTTTAGTGTCTGATAGGATCAAGAATGAACATCCAAACATAAAAGTGATTTGACTCAGAGGCCAGCTTAAGGCATGTCCGAATTACAACCGAACCGAAAGGTAAACTCCCAACCGATTCAACAACACAACCGAACCGGAAGGTAAACTCCCAACCGAATCAACAACAAAGTAAACAACATAGTAATTCGACTCAGAGGCCAGCTTAAGGCATGTCCGAATTACCACCAAACCGGAAGGTAAACTCCCAATTGATTCCACATCAAAGCATCAAAGTAAACACAATAGTAATTCGACTCAGAGGCCAGCTTAAGGCATGTCCGAATTACCACCAAACCGGAAGGTAAACTCCCAATTGATTCCACATCAAAGCATCAAAGTAAACACAATAGTAATTCGACTCAGAGGCCAGCTTAAGGCATGTCCGAATTACCACCAAACCGGAAGGTAAACTCCCAACCGAATCAACAACAAAGTAAACAACATAGTAATTCGACTCAGAGGCCAGCTTAAGGCATGTCCGAATTACCACCAAACCGGAAGGTAAACTCCCAACCGATTCAACAACACAACTAAGTAACATACACATGCTCATTTGATAACACAATATGAGATTAAAGTGTAAACAATTCATCTTAACAAGGCATAGAGAACATATGATGAAACAATGAAGAAAAACCAATCAGGGTGTCCCAACCGGTCCAGGTGACCGGCCGCCGGCCAACCGGCTGGACACACAGGCCAAAACACAACTCTGAAACATGGGGTTCTCCTGTCGGGTGACCGGCCTACCGGCAGGGGCAACCTCAACTCAATTTTAAGTCAAAAATTTGGAAATGCTCGGCGCCGACCTGTGGACCGGCTGCCGGTCCACCGGCGGGGGCATCCGCCTAGCCAATTTTCCAACTCTTTAGTATCTCCCCAGCCGGCCAACCGGCTGCAGGTCCACCGGTCGGGACGACACCCACACAATACAAACATGCTGCTACTGGAGTGCTCCCAGTTGGTCAGTGGACCAGCCGCCGGTCCACCGGCTGGAGGCACCTTATGACTATTTTCCAGAAAATTTGCAAAAACAACATATGTTGTAAACACGTGAACACGGGAAATCACCCCTTTCACCCAATTAACATGTTTCCAACACAAATTTACATTTTTCATGAGACGGTAAACACGTAAAACATGTAAACCAACAACCATCCAACATATGATCCATCTATCAATCAATTGTTTACACTTACTCATTTTTCATGAATTCTTAATAGAAATAACATCAAACATGTCAAAAATGTCATCTTTAACACAATCCAACCTTCAATACATCTAACAATTCATAAATCACAAGAGTTTGACATATGAAACCATAAACAAGCTTGAAACATCATAAAAACATGAAACTTTATCAACTTTAACATCCTAATGCTACAAACACACATGTATAAACATAGAAATGATGTAGAGTCGAGTAGCCCTTCACCGTTACCTCGAAAGCGTCTTCAATCCTCAATAGAGTCGACCACTAAATAGCTATCTGCTTCCGGGTCTTCAAGATTCCTGCCTAACAACAAAATTCACAAGTTTAGAGAGGAAAATCACCCATTAGGGTAAGATGGAAATTTTGAAATTAGCTAAGGAGGAAGAAAGGTGACTCTTTTCTTACTCACAAAGGTGGAGAATGAAGAGAGGAGAAAGAGGACGCGAAAAACACTGAATTCCGTCAAGAAATGGTGAAGTTATGAGAGTTTGAAGTTTTGTAACAATGGTGGATTTGAGTTGGGGAAAGTTGCTGAGAAAATAATAGAAAAGATGAAGGAAATGAGGGTTTTAGAGGAGATGGTGATAAATGGGTCTAATTTACATATCTAGGCCCAAAACAACATAAGACGAGTCGGTTTTGATTTAAAACACGTCTTAAGGCAATTATACACTCAAGAAGGAGCTTATTATTATTAACATAAATATTATACCATAAAATTCATATTTTATAGAAATAGGCTTTAAAACTATAATTGGTCCAATTAATTATCGAAATAGTGTATATGTATTTTCACCCAAAATACGATTAAACCGTAATTTATTTTAAATAACTTATTAAATAACTTTTAAAACTCAAACCCAATTTTACGGATGTTACAATATCAAGCACACAAGTATAGTTGATTGAACCCAAATTCAAATTTCGGTCACTGCTCCATAAAGATAAGTCCATAACTGCAATAAGAAGATTAATGAAAGCACGATGGGGCTTCTTGTATCTACTGTTTATCGGAATTACATCAGGATTCTTCCCCCGTTAAAAAATACTCTAGTTGAAAACTCATCTCGAATTGGTATGGGGTGGGAGGCATATTTGTGAGATAGTCTGATGACCAGTCTAAGGAGGTCGTCAATACCGAGCGGTGACGCAGGGGAGCCGGCGATGAGGGTGGTGAATGGTGACTGACGGATGGTGGTGGTTAGAGTGAGAAAATTGAAACAAATAATTGAATTGGTATGAAAGAGAAGATGAGTCATTAAAATAAAAGGGGTATAATGGTTATTTACGTCCATTAAAAAGTAAAACGCGTCCATAAATGTGCACTACTCCTTTATAACTACCAATTCTAGTTTGAAAACTCAATATTTTGAGTTAAAAATTAAGGGCCTTGAGCCCTTGAGAATTTGAGATTTATATTTGGGTGGATTACGCAGGAATTGCACATAACGTCTCGGCTGGAGTGAAGGTCGTTGTTTATACGAGGCATCGATGGCTTATGATGTGGTGTTTGACTTGTTCTAAGGCTCTGTTCTTTTGGACTTAAAGTCACTTAACTTAAGTTCACTTCAGATCCTATAAGTTCAGTTCAGTTCAGTTCAGATCTTATAAGTTCAGTTCAGATCCTATAAGTTCAGTTCAGTTCAGATCCTATAAGTTCAGATCAGTTCAGATCCTATAAGTTCAGTTCAGTTCAGATCCTATAAGTTCATTAGTTCAGATCCTATAAGTTCAGTTCAGATCCTATAAGTTCAGTTCAGTTCAGATTCTATAAGTTCAGTTCAATTCAGATCCTATAAGTTCAGATCCTATAAATTCAGTTCAGAAAATTTATATACGGAGTATTATTTTTACAAATCGATGCAAAAATATTTGACATTAATTATTCAATACATATATACTTTATGTTTTTAAAACAAAATTATCACTCCTCTCATTATTTTTTATCGTAATGTAATCGTAGTATAATAAGTTAAATTAATTAAGTGAAATTAAATTAATTAATTTAACGGATCCCGTAAGTTCAGTTCAGATCCTATAAGTTCAGTTCAGATCCTATAAGTTCAGATCTTATAAGTTCAGTTCAGTTCAGATCCAATAAGTTCAGTTCAGATCCTATAAGTTCAGTTCAGTTCAGATCCTATAAGTTCAGTTCAGTTCAGATCCAATAAGTTCAGTTCAGATCCTATAAGTTCAGTTCAGGTCCGTTCATATCCTATAAGTTCAGTTCAGTTCAGATCAGATCCGTTTCAGTCCAAAAGAACAGAGCCTAAGTCCTACGTAGTCAAAAGAGGGAAAGTAGAAATACTGGTTACTTTTATTTTTAAAGAAAAAATAATTTTTTTAATCTTTTACATATTGAGCTGATCTTATACTATGAGATCGTTCAACAATTTGTGTTTATAATAATATACACAAATACGTAGCAATTACGTATAGTTTTTTTTTTGCTATAATAAAGAAACATAAAAGTAAACTCCCTTCAAGCTCTGCTTTAATCCTTTTTTAAACCACACAAAAAACTCTATCCCACGATGAATTAAATTTAGACCACGTAAAGATTTTCAAATAAGAAAAGAGAAAATAAAACCCGACCAGAATAAAAAAAACAACGACTTGAAAAGAGTAGAACATAAAGTACTGTCGAAGGTCGGTGTATTATAAGTCGTACGTTGTTTAGCAACACGAGTACAAGTACAACATTAGTTGACTCAACCAAATCAGCAATTGCATTCCTTGCTGCACACTCTCTTCCCCTCACTTCTCACCGCACTCTTCTTCCTCCAATTCCCCTCACACACACCTAGGGTTAGGGTTTCCTCCACCCAAATGGATAGACCTTACCGCCTCGACCGCGACCGTGACCGTGACCGAAATCACTTCCGTGATCGAGACAACAACATCAACAACAATTACAATAATTATCGCGACCGTGACCGAGATCGAGACCGAGACCGTGACCGTGACCGTGATTTCCCCCAACACCAACCACGTCGTCCCTCTCGCTTTTCCGACGCACCTCCGCCTATCGATAACCGCCGTAGCCCCCGCGCCGCCTTCTCCGGCGGACCTGATCACCGCCGCAGCCCTCGCGGTGGTGGATTCTCTGGCGGACCTCCGCCATATCCTCCGCCGTCCGATCACCGTAGAAGCCCTCGGGGTCCGATCGGCGGACCTCCGGAAGAGATGTGG
Organism: Silene noctiflora; assembly: GCA_009801015.1. NCBI lineage: Eukaryota > Viridiplantae > Streptophyta > Magnoliopsida > Caryophyllales > Caryophyllaceae > Silene > Silene noctiflora. The sequence goes on from VHZZ01000123.1 coordinate 15,964, forward strand.
CCGATGCGTGGCGGTGTTGGAGGGTACGGAGGTAATAACGACGGTGATTTTGGGCGTGATTATGTTACTCAACGTCCGGCTTTTCAGCAATCAAATTCGGTTAATCAGTCGCCGAATTTTCAGCAGTTACAACGTCCTCCTCCTCCTCCTCAAGTTAATCAGTTGCCGCAGCGGCCGCCATTGCAGCATCCTCCGGTTAATCATCAGCCTCCGCCTCCACCACAGATTTCGGGTCAGAAGCGAGGGTTTCCTTTCTCCGGCCGTGGTGGTGATGGTGCCGGCGTCGGTTCACCAGGTAATTAGGTTTAAATTTTGTTGATTAATGCTGGATAATGTAGTTTAGGTTGATTAGTTTTTTTTTTTTTGGAAAATTTGTTTGTGTTTGTAAATCTTGGACTCTTGGCTGTAGTTTTATTGCATTTTGAGGAGATGTTGGCTGCCTTTCGTGAAATTAGTCTGCGATTGCAATCGTCGATGTTGTGGTTATGACTGAAACCAAGACTTAATTATGTGTTTAGACGGCCCTTTTCGAATTAGAATAGTTATGTACTTCCTTCGTCCCAAATCCCAATCATTTGTTTTCTTCAATTAAAATTTCTCTCACAAAGAATTCAAAAGTTAAACAAATGATTAGAACATAGGGAGTACGTGTTAGCTGTATTGGGAGTTACTCCAGCACTTGAAGCTGAAGCTGAGGTGGGTTAACATAGGTTTCTGCTTGAAGCTGAGTCGGGTTAGCATAGGTTTTGGCTTACTGATGTTGGTAATTATCATCCCACAAGTTGCACATCCCTCCCTTTTTCGATCTTAGTTAGAGATTGTATTGATCAACCAACAATGCACCACACAAATGGCATCCCCTGGATTAAAAAACTAGTCGGATAGAGCCCCTCAGACAAACAATTGCGATAGAAATTCATACAACTCTTGATCACTGTTGGCTTTTGAAATAGAGAATCAAACCCCAGTTTGCTCTCCACGTTCTTGGAAAACAATTGTATAGTTCTGGCATATCGTCTTCTATGATGGCGTTCGTGACCTTCCAAGGCCTAATAACATTTGTTCCCATAAAATTGTGTTACAAGTCTTTGGTGTTCAAGCCTATTTGTGATTCCTACTTTTGCGGCTTGACATTGATAGGAGCAGTACATACCAAATCATTTGTTACCAAACAAATAATGAGTGGGAGATGTGAGTAGCTATTAAAATCCTCTCCAGGTCCATTTCATTGAATGGATGAATAGTTACTTCGAATAAATGCTGTTTATTGTTCAAGCCATCATAGATAATTAAGATTATATTATTATAGATCGATTGCCTTGAGTTTGAGTTAAATAAGAAGGCTTAGATAGAATTTTAATATAGCATTATTCCATCTTGCGGTTTGTTTTTGGTGTTGTAGGACTTTTTACTTTGTACTACTATTGGCTTGTAAGTTGTCATGCTATTGAGTATTGACCATAATTTATCTGGTTACTTCTTTTTCCTTATCAATTTGATTCAGGAGATCGATGACGGTCTCTCTTATTTTGACATAACATTTGTAGTCTTTTTATTGTATTTCTTACGAATATTGTATGCTGAGATCCTTCATGTCACGATTTCTTGCTTAACACGTGCACTTATTTTCAGAGCATTATGATGGAAAAAGTTTTGTTAAACTTTTCGTTGGCTCTGTACCAAGAACAGCTACCGAAGAAGAAGTAAGTAAATCAATTTTTATATAGCAAGTTTTTGCTTAAAGCCTTTGTCTTTAAAATCATGGATACATCAGTATTTGGGTTTGGTATTGGCAGTTTGTTTAATATCATCCTTTAACATTACTGAAAGACGGCTGGTTTGTGGTGCCAATTGTTTTTTTAAAACCGGAAACTTCTGAGATAGTGCATGCAGACACTATTTTTTTTCGTGCTTAGGACAGACTGAGATCACTTTCCCTGTTTATAGATTGGTTTGGAATTGAGTTGAAAGGATATGGATCTATCTCTTACATTGCTAAACTTATAATCTACACAGATGTTGAAAATGAAGTTAAGGGCACAATTTCCTTTGAAACTTAATTGTTCTTAGTCTATATGCATTTACTTTCGAATGTTCCCTGATTAAAATCCCTAAGCTTGATTTCATTATTACTTGTAAGAATCCCAGTTCCTAGGCACAGAATTGCAGCTCTGTGCATGCATAGTACTGTAGAAACAGCACAACCATTGCCAGAATGATTTAGATTGTAAGTTGTGTTTTCCATAGAGGTAAAAGACTTCTCTGGTCTGCTTTCGATGTTTGAGTGCAGATGTTATACCCTTCTTCTGCGCCACTTCAGTAGTCAAGCTTTTTGATGAACAATAAACATGGTCCTTGATATTATAGAGATGAGTTGCTGAAGGTGGCTATTGGTTACTAAATTGCTTTTTAGAGTAGTGACTTTTGATTTTTCTCCATCCCAAGTTTTCTGTGTTGTCTTGAATTTTTCTCAATATAATTTTGTCTTGTTGGCGCTACATTGTTATCAATCTTTCCAGATTCGACCACTGTTTGATGAACAAGGAGCGGTTTTGGAGGTTGCTTTTATCAAAGACAAGAGAACGGGACAACAACAAGGTATGTGTTACACTTTTGGGCAATTTCTTTTTATTACACGTTCCTTTTCAGGTTTGCTGGGGGGCTGATGGGAGCAACCGAGCAAGTGTGTAAGCTCTGTTTCGTCTCAGTTATATTTTGCCACATTTTCGGGGCTGTTGATTTTGGTTGCGACTTTCTTGTGAGTCTGCGGTGTCAAAGGAGAAGAGGCAAGAGATATAGGCCCTCTCAAATCTGTTTTTGTAGACCAGTTCTGAAATTGGAAGACGAATCCTGCTCTGGTACTAGTGGCTTCTGCAGTAGGGGCCTTTACCCAATTAGCGAGTCAGTTGTAGCAGGAATCTCTTCTACAGAACTGTAGCTATTACTTATGTCAATATGTCTGACTGATAAGCTGTTGTACAGAAACCACCACCAGTATTTTGGGAATATTGTTTAATAGGCTTTAAACCTATTGAATCATAAGGGTTCTTCTTATTGGTCTATTTTCTCTTTCTATGACATCTTGGATTATTTGAATGCCATGAACCTTTGCGGTATTCTGATATATATAGACCCGATGTCTTGAAAATGGCTGGTATGAATGGTTGGATGTTTTGATTTTTACTTTTTGAGCCTTAGACGCTGTTGTGGGCTAACTTATTTAACGTAGTGTATGATTCTATGTCTCCTTAACAGGAAGTTGGGTTCTTGTTTTCAGTTGAGACAAGTGGATCGATTTGTTCTTTTCTGCTGTTTCTCTGCCTCTCTTTTTAAGAGCGTTGTAGTGTCGTGAATGTCTCTCGATTCAATACAGAATCTATATCTCGATTGTTGACTGTCTAGCCCCAAAGTTTGAATGGTTTTAATTTTGACCGATTTTTTGGTACATTGTTGGGAATTGCAAGTCTTCTATAGATAAACGCTGTGGATTGAATGGTGATATTTGTGCACATTCTTATAATGCCGGGTGATTAATTGACTTGTCCGGCGGATAGCAGGGCCTGTTTCAGTTGTAAAGATATGTTTGTATGGCCAAGTTTACTCGTTCTGATCCGTTTGGGCGCACCCAACTTAGAATTTACTGGCAGGACCCTTAGAACAGAATCTATATCTCGGTTGTTACTGAGTAGCCCTGAAGCTTGAATGGTTTAAAGTTTGAGCGAGTTTGTTGCTGCATTGTGTGGGAATTGTAAGTCTTCTATAGAGTAAAGGCTGTGGATTGAATGGTGATATTTGTGCACATTCTTATAATACCGGGTGATTAATTCACTTGTCCGACGGTTAGCAGGGTCTGTTTCAGTTGTAAAATTTGGCTGTATGGCTAAATTTACTTGTTTTGATCCGTTTGGGCTCACCCAGCTTAGTATTACTAGCAAAACCCTTCGAACAGAAGAGAGATTGTATGTCTTGATTCCACAGAGTGATGCTTATTTAGTGCTCTAATGTCTGCTCAATCTCTTTTTTGTTTCTCTACCTTTTAGTAGTATACTTATGTGGTTCTATTTTCCTCGTGCAATATTTTGGCTGAATGTTGTGCATCTGGTATTCCTATATCTTGTTCCTATACTTTTCTTGTACCTTTCTTTTAATATGTTTTCTTTGTGTCTTTCGTTTATATGTGAGACTGAAACCATGGTGTTAATGTCTTGAAATGCGGGCAGCCTTTATCTTAGTGTTTTGAATGGAATACAGATTAGCTGAATTTTTTATGGCCCATATTTTCTTTGTTTTTGCAATTGTGATCCAAATTTTTAGTTTCATTCTGCCCATGCTTCTTTCAAGGAATAGCGCGCGTATCACTTTATTGCATGTCTTAGGCTACATTAGCTATCTGTAGAAAGTGATACATTTTGATTGAGTTGCTGGTTTTAGTGAAATTGTGGCCTTATACTCTGGATTTCAGCAGCTTACTGGATGTTTTATGCCACCTTTAATGTGCATCATTTAGGTCACCTTGAAACCAATATGATGTCTCGTTTATGTTGTGACTTGTCAGTCATGAGACAACTGGGATTGGATGTTGGATACTCAAGTAAGACGCTGACAAGAGCGCTCAGAACTTTAAGTTTATGTTATGGAGACTCAGCATCTTCTAAGGAATTCAACTTAATACCTGTATACCTGGTGCATACCTGTTAAAGATAATCTGGGTTATGTTATATAACATGCCTTATTGTTGTCTTGTTTGTGTCTTGTTTGAGTTACTTCTTATGTAGTACTTCCTCCGTTCCATTGATTTCTCTTGTTGCACAAATATTAAGGAGAGATCAAAATATGTGGGGTAGGGAGGCATGTGGCAACGAAAAGACTTTATTACCCCCAAATTAAGTTTCGAATTGGGGGTATCATAGTCATTTAGAAAGGTTACAAGTGACTAAAATATAAACATAAAGAATCAAACGGCACGGTCCAAACTGGAATACGTAAAGAACTCAATGGAACAAAGGAAGTATAATGATACAGTAAGGGTAGTTATGGCTCCTGATTTTTGTTTCCGTAGTGTAGATTATGCAAAGGTTGCCTTTTAGTCTCGCAGTTAGTCTTGTGTGAGAATGTTAAATAAAACCGTTGCGTCATTGTAACACTCTCATATGAATTTTTGTGTTAACCTCAGACGTCATTATGTTTGCTTTCTTCTGATGTTACAAAAGCTTCCTTCTTGTGAGTACATTTGCTTATGCAAGACAGTAATCTCAGACTGGATTATTCTATTGACTTATTTTCTTTGGCTTTGCTGGAATGGTTTAGTATTACTGCTGGAATGGTTTAGTATTAATGCTGGAATTGTTTGCCTGAAGCTCTGTCATACCATTTTGTATAGACCATAGAGTTCTGGTGATGACAATTATGGTGGATCTTGTGGCAATTTTTCTCCCATTTGTTTTCTTTTTCCCTTTCTGGTACTATGCACCTCAGGAAAGTTTGATTATCTCAGTAATTTTCCTTGGTTGTGGTGCATCGTTTGTTTCGGGTGGTCCATCATGTTACTAGGAATGTTTGGTTGTCTCTTTTTCTTACAAGCTTGTTACCTCACTGTTGCTACAGATCTAAATCTATGAGATGAGAAATTTTGTATATGTTGCAGAATGATCTCTTCTTCTTGGGAATAAATACTCTTGGTGACCAGCTCAGATAGAGCTAGTTGACTTTATTTGCGGTGTATCCATTCTTTGGGATAATATATTATTTTGGGTTTCAACATCTATGATATAGTGTTTTAAACAGGTTACTAGTATCCCAGTTTTTAACATCTATGATGTGCTTTGGGTTTTAACATCTATGATCAGACGCCTATATTATTTATGTATGCATGAGGTCTGTCCTTCCTTTTTCTCGGACGATGGCGGTGTGTGGGTATTATGCACTTCCGTGAAATTGCAGATTTTATGAATCGACTTTCACAATGAATGGCATTTTTAGGCATTGTCCAATAATGTTAGCTACATAATGAGATATAGGACTAGGGGACACTGGAATCTTACTTGATTAATTTGAATTCTGTTTATATTTGGTTAAATTTTCCTAATTGTGTCTGTTTGATGACCCTTGCATACTTCTCGACATTGCGTTCATGGTTGTTGATTGTTTGCTTAGAGATTGTGATTTTGCTGTAGGAACGTCATTTATGTCCCACTATTGATCTTGTTGGGCCCTATTCAGCGTACGCTGATTACACTTAATCGGTCTGCACACTCATTGTGTTGCGTTAGGTAGCGGACTAGCGGGTTTGATCTTGGAATTAGGTAAAAAACAGGAATTCATGCTAGTTTTCGACACGTATAGTTTAGCATAGCATCTCATATTCTATCGTGTTTACGCCGCTTCTTTCTTGGATTCCCCTCTGTTGGTGTTGAACATTTGGGAATTCCTTGAAGTAGCATAGCCCAAAGTTTGTCAAGCATAAAATGATGTTAGTTATGAGGGACAATGAATTTGGTGCTTGCTATTTATTTTCAGAGTGAAAATTGATCTTGACGCTTGTTTAAGAGATGTCCCATCATGTGAGTTCTGGTTAAGGATATGAGCTTCTCCATTTGACATTCATCCCTAGCCTTACGTCATGTGAAGTCTTTTATATCTTGATGTCAGTAGTTACACAGGCATTAGGAATTCATGTCTATAGCTTGGAATGGTTTGAAATAGCTTTCTGCTTTTGGCTCGCTGGAGAAGGTGTCACTATTTTTGTTTCATCGTTGTGAAGTATCATTTTGGACTCTCATGAGGTGCATATATAGATTGTTGGAGTTCCTTTATAAACTGCTGTTTGGATTTGGTGAATATTAAGTTCAAACTTTCCAAAAGTACCGATGGTATGTTGATGTGGAGAAAGAGTTGAAGTTTAATGAAGTAGGTGGAGTTTTCTGTTTTTCGAATTGAAAAAAAAGGAGCGTGTCAGCATTTTCCCTGTAGGAATAGTTAAGTCCAGTATGTGACTGATTCAGGAAGACGGAAATGACCACTTGGTTCCTTATATATTGAATGATGGAATGAATAGAGCCGCATTGCGACTAATTTTACACACGCATATACCGGTCAAGGAATTTGGTCATTGGTGCTCAAAACTGCTGGATCTAGAATTCAGATAGAGAAGATTCCCTCTCAAGGCTTTTGCTGCATGATAAAGGACATCAATGGATATGGTGTTTGTGTTTCATCCATGCGTGTGAAATCCATAGCTGCTGCTTCGAAAGTCCAGTAAGCTATGGCAGCTGATAAGGGAGTTCAGTCGCTGTTGCGCAATATTTTGGAGTGCCGTCCCTAGTTTATGTTGTTTCAGATATATCTGGCATGCCCCGTAGGCAGTGAAAGTGAAGGGTGTAAATTGAATTCTCTTAAAGCTTAGAGGCTTTCTTTTTATTTATTTATTTATTTTGTACTGATTCGTTTTAGCTCTTTGTTGTAAGAGCTGTGTGTAACTCTTACCTATACTTGGGTTGTGGCATCCTGGAATTCTGGATGACTTCTATGATAGTCGTTCATTTATTGAATCCCTCACGTGGCTCTTCTTATCACTATTGAGTTTACATGGCAATTTCTTTATCGAATTCTATTTGTATGCAATTCTTTTCGCTTAATCACCCTGTAATTTTAAATTAGTGCCTGTGAAACTTCATTATGTATAATTTGACGTCTGCAGGATGTTGTTTCATAAAATATGCTACTTCTGAAGAAGCAGATAGGGCAATTAGAGCTTTGCATAATCAGTATACTCTACCTGGGGTTAGTTACTTCTCTCACTGAGTGGTTTGGTACATTGAACTGTCTCGATTGCTCATGCTTTCACTTTCAGGGGGTCGGTCCTATACAAGTTAGATATGCTGACGGTGAACGTGAAAGGATTGGTAATGGTGCGTAATCTTGTTTGGTGCAAATACTATCTATTTTTCCTTTTCAATTGTCACTCACTTTATATATAAGAAGGAAATGTGACCAATCCGCATCTATGAAAATTATAGAAATTAATACTTTGTTAAGCTTATTTTCCTCTCAGTGATCTCTCTCTTGTTCCTTGCAGTTGAGTATAAGTTGTTTGTGGGCGCACTGAATAAGTTTGCTACAGAGAAAGAAGTTGAGGAGGTATCTACTTGACCACTGTGTTTTTTTGTTTGTTTTCTCATGCTAATCTGATCGCATATTTTCTAATTATCATGTATTGTAGAGCATCCGGAATTTAAAGTTATGGCAATATACATCTAAAGTTTTTTTAGTTGATGGTGAAATTTCACACTTGGATATAAGAGGAACAGATTTTTCCCTCCTCATCATGTGCCTACTGTGACACTGGATGTCACTGATACATTTCGTGCAGAATTCGTCCTCTTTGTCTTGTTGGCCGAGTATTGTGTAGCTCACCCTCCTTAATTGGACTTTTAAGCTGTGTTACTCCGACTCTCCGACACTTGTCGGACACGGACACGTGTCGGAGTGTCGGACACGGCTATTTTGGGTGAATTTTCCTATTTTGTGGTCTAAATTGAAGTGTCGAAGTGTCGTGTCGTGTCAGACACCGACACATGTCCAACACGCGACACGGCAGTTAAGTGAAGTGTCGGAGTAACAGAGCTTTTAAGTAACTTTGAGCGGGTTCAGCATTTTAGGAAAACTGTTGTGTCAATGCCAACTCAATTAATATGTAGTCCCGAAAAATTCTGACATAGATAAAGAAAGTTCATTATATGCAAGTTAATTTGAACTTACTAATTACATTATTCTATTAAAAAATTATAAACTAAGTCGCATAAAATTAAAAAAAAAATCTAGCATAGAACGTGTATATGTTTATTTTTCTTTGTTTATCGAAGTGGTATTACAAGTGTTCTCTGTGTTCTGTATGTCTGTATCAAGAGTGCCTTCTCCACAGAGTACATTAATAGCTTATTGCCTCAACAGATTTTTGTTTCATTTGGGCGTATCGAAGATGTGTACCTTATGCGGGATGAAAGGAACCAGAGCAGAGGTTAGTGGGTCTCTGACTTAGCATTTTATGATGTGTCATCTGGATGAAATGCTAAACATTATTCCATGTCTGTTTTTTGGTTTCTGATGTCTGTCATCACTAGTTTACTTTAATTGACTTACTTTCAATTGCAACGTAAATCTGTTCTGTGAATATAGAACTCAATGAGTGTACAGGTCACCAGTAAAAAGTAAGTGTTACAACTTGCAAGTTTAGAACCCAAACTTTTATTCGCTACTGATTTATTTCTAAATTTTGTAGGATGTGGGTTTGTCAAGTTTTCCAACAAGGAGTCAGCAATGGCAGCCGTGAATTCTCTGAACGGAATATATGTAATGAGGGTAAGTATGATGCCAGTCTGTATGTTGTCTTCATCCTAATTGCCAGTATCCTCTTTGTCAATTAACTTTGCTTATGTAGGGGTGTGATCAACCTTTGACTGTTCGATTTGCCGATCCCAAGAGGCCTAGGGCTGGAGAACCAAGGTTTGACTTGTTGCTTCTATGGTTTCTTAATTATGTACAGTGAATTTGTGCGATCACACAGAACATTTTTTGTGATTTCTTTTTAGAAGATGCTCCACTCCCTAGTGTTTGAGAAACTGTTGTGATATATAGTATTTGGTAGGCTTAGCTGTTAAGTATTTTAATGGATGACCTGGTCTGGAGCTATTCAGCTAATTGTTACAAAATAGCTAGTCAATGAGACAATGAGCTTGATTACCACGATTTCTTAGGATTATTATGATCTTTATCTTTGTTTTGTCTGCATCAAAGAGTTTGCTTTGTTCATATATGGGAGTTTATCCCAGCTCATTCTTGAGTCTGAGGGAAATGTGATAATACTACGACCTACGTACTATCTTTATTTAATTGATGATGCACAATCATGAAGTATCATGATATCACGAGTTAGAATTGTCCCTTTGTCAAATACTTAAACTGTGTGATACTTTCGACTGATGAACTTTTGTAATTCAGCTTTTCATGGAATCATGGTTCATGAAGGTATTTTGGGTTGGTGCTGTTTTCATCTGATGTCTTCTTCCTTTGTACTTTTGTCAGGGCTAGTCCTGCCTCTGGAAGTCCAGGGTTTGGGCCTTCTCCATCTCCTGGAATCAGGTACCTTCTGGTGGTCCTTTTATATTCTAGGTTTTTATCCAGATCTGGGGAGGGGAAAGTCGTGATATTGATATTTTGTATATCAGATAAATATTGTAATATTGACCTTTCTCTTGCCTTTCCTTTTCAGGGCAGCACCTGGTCCTAATATCCCTGATCCCAAGGGTGGCTTGGGGCCTCCAAATGCTTGGCAACCTTGGAGCCCGCCAAATATGGGGCCGTCTCCTAATGGCAGTATGCCTGTCTATGGCAATCAATTTCCCCCTAGGTCTGGCGAGACACCAAACTTATCTATCCCTGTAAGTCGTCTAAATTATTCTCATCTTAAAATCGCTGGGTCAGTCTGTAGAAAGTTCTCTCTTGTACAAGAGTAAGAGAAAATAAAGTTTAGAACTAAAAGTAATAAATCTCAAAACATACATTTTACATGGTATATACATGGTATTACTTTACCGTAAGCTGTAAGGATAATAATATGGGCGTGTATCTAACCAACAAAGTCACTTCTTAGTGATAATTTAGAGGGGGCTATTATTTATTTATTTATTTTTATTTTTTATAAGAAAACTGAGATTTGACCCCTTGAACTCATGCACAATATATTTTTGTCTGATACAACATGCCGAAGCTACTTTTTTTTGGGGACCGAAACATACAATTTAAATTATCATGGAGCCAGGTGCTTGACCAGTATATACTTTAACATGCATTTGAACCCAATGCCTCTGTTGAGCCTCAAATGATGAGCATGCCGTATATTTCGTGTATATGATAACTCATGTCGATGTATACGGAAAGGTACATGTACAAAGTATTGTACTTCAGGGCTGTACAATACGGCATTATGAACCTTATCCCTAGGAATAGGGAGGCTTTTTCTTTCCCTTTTCTTGATGCACGATGAGTAATGATCTTGAAGAACCTGTTATGAGCAAAATTACTAAAATACACTATTAAATTTAAACATGATCGCTGATGTCCTACATTTTGTGGGGTTTTCTTGGAGTCGTCAAGTACTGTCTATATGTCCAGTACAGTTCACTCTTTGCCTTTTCCTTTTGTTTGTGATCTTTGTGCAATAAATGACATGAAATAGGTAGGCCTTTGATCTCAATAACCGTTGTCAGTCTAAAATACTAGTTTCCTAAATGCATTAGTTGATGAAAGAACGACCGTGGTAATGCCAATTTCTTAATAACCTGAAAAAACAAAAATGTACGTTTGAGTTTTATTAGGTTACTTATCCATTTTAATCTCGCTGAATATCTAGTGTCATGAGATTTACGTGACTCTTCCGAATGTCAGGGTGGGCACACTGGTGCTCGAGGAGGCATTAGAGAAGGTTCCTTTGTTGGATCTATGTCGGCTTCTTCTACTTCTACACAGGTAGGAGTCTGCTGCTTCCATTTAGTGCTCCCTTTTTAATTAATTATATCACGCATGTAGTAACCATCTACATCGTCGGTTGTAGAATTTTGATCAATCTTTCTCTCAAGCTCCTCCTAGTGGCCAGCAAATATCTTCTTTGCAAATTTCCCGCGAGTCTCCTCAGCACTTTTCAACTGCTGTACAATTGCATCAAGGGCCAGGCTCATATTCTCATGCACCAATGTCTCAGTCATCAATGAGACCACCTAGTCAATTGCAAAATGGTGCCATAGGAACATATAGTCAGCTGTCTCAGTCAAACCAGGTCCAAAGTCAACCTAGGGCTAATACTGCCTCATCGTTGACTAATTCACAACTAACTACTCCTGCCGCACAACCCCTTCCTTTTCAACAATCTCCTTCTCATTTAGCCCAGATGCTTTCACAACAGACACAAACTCTCCAAGCAAGCTTCCAATCCTCACAACAGGCGTTTTCTCAGCTTCAGCAACAGGTGCAAATGATGCAACCTTCAACTCAGAATCAACTGCCTCAGCAGGGCTTTCAGGCTTCCAAGCAGCAGGTAAGCAGAAGCATTCCTACTCAAAGTTCTTATTATTGAAAACTACAGTATTCTGACTTGGCGGCAAATGTCTGATGTGTAACAGTGTAAGGTGTTTAGTATTAGATATGGCTTTTTTGTGAATAAAGATTATGTTTTTGGAGTAATTTATGCATCAGAGTGTGGGAGTGTAGAAAGTTGCAGACTTGCAAGGTCAGACAAGCTACGTGTGACCCAAGTGAAGTGTCAAAGAGACGTATATAGAAACATGTCTATTCACTTTAGGCCATTAATATTAGGGGTACATAATCTACATGGAGATTATCCTTGGTCATCGTGAAAAGATTGTAAATTTAACAATTACTCCCTTCTTTTCACCACCATGTTCCTGTTTGACTTTTGAGATTGAAGTTTGAAAACTTTGACCTTAAATATATAGAAAATTATAAAAAAATTATTATACGATAACTAAATATTTACACAAGTAATAAAGAAATCTTTTGAAAAATTATCAGCCAAAACATTTAATATATAAATGCGAAAAAGTGGGGTGTGAGTGTCGTCGCAGGGTTGGACGAGCGACGCGTGACCCAAATGAAGTGATAAAGTACTGTCTTGGACATAGCAAAAAGTCAAGCACAAACATCTTAGTGAAAATGAAGTAGTACTAAACTCCAATTTTACCGTGTTCTTCCCACTTTTCAAATATGCGAGGATTTCGAAAACTGGGTAAAGGATGAAGAAATGGATGGATATAATTTTGGAGAGCTCCATTGATGACTCGTGAGACAATTTTTTATTTTATTTTTCTATTTGTAACTATGCTTTTTTTAATATGTTTGGTGATGGTATTTTTAGAATGTCATTTGCAGCTTTTATGATTTTGTGCATAGTATTAAATTGGTTGCAACATAGTTTTTCTATCCTATGCAGCATGCTTCCTATTTGTTTCTTTATGTGCTTGATCATATCTATGTGAATTTACACTGATTTGGCACATTTTTGTTCAACCACAGGCACAGTGGGCAGGGGCTTTACCTACAACAGCAGTGGGTGCTTCTCATGTTGGCCCAAACACAGATGCACTGCCATCGGCATCTTTGGATTCTTCTGGAGCAGCAGTTGCTGCTAAAACAGCTCCTGCTAAGTGTAACTGGACAGAGCATACTTCCCCTGCTGGCCATAAATACTATTATAATAGTGCCACTGGCGAGAGCAGGGTGAGAAAACATTCGTTTAAGTTGTGCTGTATTTGTCTTTAGTGAATTATCAATTATGTCTTTCAATTATGGTGATCGTAATTTATTGTGTTTCAGTGGGAGAAGCCCTTAGAAATGACCGTGTATGAACAACAACAGCAGCAGCAGCAGCAGCAGCAACAACAACAACAACAGCAACAACAACAACAACAACAGAAATTAGTTGTACAACCACCACAGGCTCAGCCAAACCTGCAGGCTAATCCTACTCAGCAAGCTTCTCAATCACAACCGTCACAGCTGCAAGCCCAATTTCACAGTGCTAATCATTTACAGCAGCCTCCATTGTCATCTTTTGTAAGGGAACCGTTGATTCATTGTTATTACTAATTGATTTCCTTGATCCATTATGCATTTGCTGATGTGTATTTTTTATTCTGATTTTGTATATCAGTATCCAACTCCTCGAGGTCTAGGAAATCAAATTGTTCAGGTATGTTGGTGTTATCTTTTATTCTTAACACTGTCAATAAAATTTCATTGTGCTTCCATCTTTTTTGTGGAATGTCGACTTGTAGTTTGCGCCTTTGCGGTGGAGAGATATAATATGTGGCATTGGTATTTGCGTGTTTGTTATGACTTATCGCATTTGCCACTTCTGGCTTTTGGTTCAAGTTCCTCGTTATTGCATCTCCAATGGAGTCAAAAACACTATTGTTTGCATTGGAACACGACTTATAAAGGCTTGTTAAACTTAAACTGTATGCCTCTCTTCCCGTGAAGTATCAGCAAATCCAGTCCTCAATGCAATTCTCATTGTGTATGACAATCTCTTTTTGGTGTCAAGTATCAACTTATGGTTAAGGCGGCAGACATTCAACCGCTTTACGCTGTCATAGGCTTTTGTGTATAACCTTTCTAATGATTTACCCCTTTAACTTGTCAGTATCTGTGGGAATTATCTGAGTGGTAGGTTTGTGAATTTCTTTCTTAGCGAGTCTTGAAAGTCTGATGTTTTAAGTGTATTACGCTGTTATAAATCGCCAAGTCTATAAATGGGAAATGCTTGTATCATGAGCAACCAGCTAGGATTGAGCATTTGAGGTTCTTTATTCCTTCCCAATGTCTACATGTCTGTCTAGAACTTAATGTGAGATTTCATATATCAGAAATCAAAGTAACCCGTTCAATGGAGTACTAGTGATTTTACTGTTGCCAGTGTCTGTTTTAGTTCGTGTTACCATTTAGTCTTTGACATCGATATTTTTTGTTAATGACCCGTTTGTATCATTGCTGACCTTTTGACCTCCTAGTTATGACACTTCCAGATTTAGATGTGGTGTGACCGTAATTTCTAATTAAACACTGTTGTGAGATACTTGTGGAGTTGTGGACTCTGTCCTTTTGTTTGCTTACCCTAGAACTCTCTTTTCTCAGGAAAAAACACACCAACAATCTTTGACGCCTGACAATTCAGTCAATGATCCTCCACGTTACCAACAGGTAATTGCTCTATTTTTTTGGCTACGTCTAATTGCTGCCTATTGCCCTTTGCAACAGCTGAAGTGTCTTCTTCCATGGTAATGGTTAGTGTGGGAGTGATGCACGTTATTGTAGCTAAAACTATAATTTCGGCGGTGCAAGACAAATGCCCCGTATAAGTAGGCTCACCTTATTTTTACGTATTATCTTCATCTCTCATTTCCTTTTTCTCTTATTCATGGCGTGGTGTATCTGTTGCAGGGGTATCCAGCCGCTCAACAGTGGCCGTGGAACAATTCTAGAGGTCTGCCCTATTTTATAGATTTCACTCAACTTGAAAAACTTCCCCCACCCCTAGTATCATCTTATCCAAACCTTGTTTGCGGAAATTGATGCTTATTTACCATGGTGTTGTTCTGTGCAGGAAATTAGTGGTACTTCGGGGTTTCGATGATGGACCCATGTACTCTTTGCCATCGCCAGTACCTGAAGTATGTATGATTGGGCTGTTATGCTGAATTAGAATATTTACTGCAAATAGCTCGGAATATTTTGTAAGTTTAGCTTTGGTAGTTTGGCCCCCGCATAGTTTGTTTAGTTGGGCCTTAGGTTCACCCCGCTAAAATCGTTTACCGCTATTTAAGGCTGTAGGCGTGCGGCTATCCATATTGTAGAATATGTAGTCATATCGCATTCTTTCGTACTTTTTATAGAAAATAATCAGATAAAAGAGTTTGAAGAGTTTAAACCCACCCTGTGGTGACCAATATCTTTTCTTTACGGGTTTTCTAACCTATGCGCGTCGAGGCATATGATAATTTGGATAATCAGATAAGAGTTTTAAGACATAGGAAACTAAATATTTTCGACATTGTAACCAGGCACTACACGCCCTCCTGATATTACACTAAGGCGTCGTCATTTGTTAGCCAAAATATCACTCATAATTTCCAAATCCGGGTTATTTGGCTGTCATAAAAATAAATAATTTGAATAACAAATTCAAATGAATTTTCATTTCTTACAAAATTCATACTCTCCTTTTGGTTACTAGAATTTTCATTTCTTACCATTTTCATGTGAAGAACGTACTCATTTTATCATTAATCATAACCATTTTTACAAGTAAATCATTTTATGAGAATCATTCGTACTTGTAAACTGTAAATTGGCCTGAAAAGAAACTTGCATTATCTGTTATTATACCGTCTTTCATGAGAGTTACCCTAAACTACATAGCGCACCGTCTTGGTAGGACGGTAAATATGCTGTTTTACAATATGTTGCTTACCCTAGCATATTGGTTAGGTGTCGTTTGGTTGCCCCATTAAAAGTGGGTGAATTGAGAATTCACGTGAATTGGAAAAATGGAGATTGTTTGCCCAAAATCACGTGAATTGCATTTTCCTAGGAGTTTCCAATTCCTCCATTATGGAGGAGTTTAATTACCTAGTCTCCCATAGGTAGTTGGAAACTCACGCATGAATCCAACTCCCGGATGTCAACCAAACAAGTTTTGAGCAATTTACGTGTTTTGTAAAATCATGGGAAATTAATTCTCGTATGGCAACCAAACGAGGCCTTAGTATATTGTAAAATTCTGCCAATTACCAAACACTCAAATTGATTATGCTAATTGTAATATGTTAGTCAAATCTTCTGACAAAATCTGTCATTTATAATTTGCTTATGCTGAAATTAATCTGATGTCTACCAAACAAGGCCATAAACAAAGAGGCTAGATTATTTCACTTTTGACATAATTTCAAAAAAAGGAAAAGCACTACCATAATGATTTAAACAATTGCTTTTCCAAATTTTTCAAAGGATTCCCTCATCCACCTAAGAAAATAGTTTGGGATAAATATTTTTCGAAATACATAAATAAATACGAGTCATAATATAATGTTCAAAAAGTCCGAGAAAAGTCGAAATGATTGAGAGGTGATGTTAACCCTAGAGCAATTACTTTATAATCTCCAGCTATTGTGAATATTCTTTTTAACAGTCATTATATTACTTTGATGTTGAAATGTCGATTTGAAGATATTTTTTGCTAAAAGTTTTTAACAGTCTTTATATCAAATTATGACAGTTTGGCTAATTAAGTGAATATAAATTTTCCATACCTTCACAGATAGGATTATACATCCAGTTGTATATAAGCATTATATACCAAGGTGTAAGTACCTGAGCTTATATGTATTTTTTCCGAGCTAATTTAAAGTTCATATTTTTAATGTGTAAATGTATGAGCTCAGATAGTTTCAATAAAGCTCATATTCTTTAAAAAAAAAAAAAAAACTCGGATAATTTCTTACATAGCTCAAATTCTACACCGTACAACTGGTGGTATAGTCAATGAATTGAATTACCCTTATGTTTGCAAAACGGATTTTGTAAGTAACTACTAACTTTTCATTTAGTAAAAATAGATTATTATTTATATCGTATAGATCTGTTTCTTATCAATATTTTTAAGAGATGTGGCGTTTGTAAGTTTTTAACTTACTTTTCGAGTAATAACTTGAATAAAAAGTATACATAAGATTAGTCATTTCAATCAAATTTTACTCTGAAGTAGAGTATATTACAAATGCCAATTAATTTGGCAATTTTGTGAATTCGATAACGTAACATGCATACTCGGTTTTCTATTTTTTCTCAACTTCAAACCTTCATCTCATAATTTAAGAAATGGGAAGAAAATAAAAAAACGAAACAAATATGAAGAATAGTCTATTGATCGATGTCTCCGAAGAAATCTCGCCTTCTCGGTTAAGTCAATTTATTAATGAAGCGATTAAGTCCCTAAACTGAAAATCACACCTCATAATGCACATAATTAATTAGGAGCTGAAAAACAAGACTTAAAAGTGTAATTCCAAAACTACATACAATTGATACAAATACAAACCCATGAGCTTTATTGGGTGCTCTTTCTTTCAAATTTCAATCAAACGTTTTCCAACGTTGGTCGTACATCACCTATGTTTTGCAATCCCAATTTGATCCACTGGAAATAACCAATTAACCAAGTTGTGAACAATGTACGAAACCTTAAATTCTCCGTCTTAGTTAATAGTTTATTTATTTTCATTTTACGGTTTATTAGGCCTTGTTCTTTGGACTTAATTAACCATCTCAACCAAAACCTTAAGGTGATGGTTTAGGCCCAACTATTATAAATATTCCTATTATGCTCCCTCACTTAAATGTCCATTGGGCTTCAGGCTCCCTCGTACCGTGTGCTGAAATTCTACTTCGTGAGTTATTGGAAGCTGCCAGGATTTGAACCCGTGACCGTTGATCACACTGACTCTGATACAATGATAAATTCAACAACGGCTTGGGCCGCACCCAAACGGAGGAGACAAAGTTCACTTCATAAGCCCAAGGGGGTTCCACTCTAAAACCAATTGACAATTCAACTCGGTTCTATTCAGCTCTTCTCTTCACAAATTAGCCCTTACTTCAGTTCAGTTCAACTTTATTAAGTTTAGTTCAGTTAAGCTTTATTAAGTTTGGTTCAGTTCAGTTCAGCTTCATTAAATTCAATTAAGTTCAATTTACACATTTTCAATCGAAAAAAATGGGCTTAGTATCTATTTTCTTTTTAGTTAGAGTTTTATTTGGTGGAAAGCTAGCCACATAAATTGCTAAACAATTGTTACTCACTCCCTAAAACATGTACAAAAACTAATAGATGACACAATTCACCGGGATGGACTGAGTATAATTGTCTTGGTTAATTATACCGTTGAATATTTTTGTAGTAAACAGTATTTGAGCCTGGATATTCAACAAACAAATGAATTTGAAAAATTCCGATTTTAACAACTTTTTGAACATGTTATTAGATTGCTTAGTGTATTGCAAAAGCTAATGTTCTGGGGATTATTACTAATTTAAAGAAAATAAAACTAAAACTTAATACAATTACGTGGCTATAAGGTTTTGAGACAACACTATGAAGCAAACTTATTTCAAGCAAACTTAATGCCTGATTAATATGAACAATAATTATTTTCATATAAACGCGTAATATATAGCGTCAAGTAACAAAGATAAAGAAGGGTAAAAATAAAAATAGGGATACAATTCTTTTCATTTCTTAATAGCAAATTTAATTTTCTTTCACATAATCATTACTATTATTCCTATTCAAATTTGTCATTTTTTTAGAATAAATTGAGGAACGTTGAGAAGAAATGGATCCTTCATTTTTCCGAGAAATGGAGAGGGCTTATCACCGAGTCAAGATTTGAATTTAGGGGGGAAGAATATTTAAGGAGGCGAACGGGGCAATGATATAAGATACACTTGATAAAGTTCGAAAAATTTAAGTAACCCCCTAACTCCATCGCTGAATCCATGCATAGAAACAAGTGGGAAAGACGTAGTAGTAGGGATAAAGGGAGGAGTAGTGGAGAATGAGAATGTGTACTAAAATGGAGCGTGTACAGCTAGCTATATAGTTAATGTTCAATGGATGGAAATATGGAATATAAGGAGTGAGAGCTACAAGCATACAAAGTTACAACAATCATTTGTCTGAAAAGTTTAGGGACTGTCCCAATTCAAAAGATTGACATGCCTTATACCAACGACCTTAGTTTTAGGCACTTTACTTTTTCAGCCTTGATATTTATCAACAAAACTGCAACTTTTCAATCAGCCTACAATTACATTTTATTTTTAGAATTTGATTGATTGATTGATTGATTCACAATTATGGAATAATATATAAATTTGTGTTTTAGATTAGGATAATTGTACTTAGCTTGGATTTGAATTTCAATTCGGTATAGGACTATAGGTATGTTAGGCAGTTGTTCATATGAGTTCAGTAAATCGTGATTATAACTAAAAAGACCTAATTAGACATCACGTTAGAACGGTTTCATCTAAGAATGTACGTTAATGGCGTTTTCTTGGATAAACTAGCGTGTCAAATATACGACCTCTACATATTTATGAGGATATTTTATGTCAATTTGTTAGTTGATATAGATATAGCTTGATTGTTTACCCAATAATCTCACACAAAAATGGCCATATATGCAAACATAACGTATATAATCTCTCTTACTATTAAGAGAATAAAAACTCTCTTAATTTTCCTTGCAAAAAGCATATAACTAAACAAGGTAATAAGTAACACTTTATTTCATTACATCATTATCCTTTCAATGAATATATTATTATAATTAAACTCTAGCTAATCTTTTAATTAAATTCATAATTATGATTTTTTTCACTAAAATAAAATAAAATTGGTATTAAACTATAAACTATGAGTTGCTAAAATTTTGAGTAATGCAATAATTATTACTATTATTACTATAGAGAATAACTTGACACATACTTACTATTCGCTTCGGGTAAAAAAAAAAAAAAAAAAAAACAAATTCATTAAAAGAAATCACAACTTAACTTATTCTGTTTGATGAGTTTTCCATTTTTTTTTTCATATCAAAATATAATAGAGTGGAATATTAAATATTAATAAGGTGAAAATTTAAAAAGTATAAATAATACTCCGTATATTATAAAAAATAAAAACTCTATACCGCACATGCATTGCGCGGAATCTGTACTAGTATGAGTATTATGAGATGATTATACGCGTAATATACTTTCATGTACTTCCTCTATTTGAATCATTGTTATATATTTATTGAATATATCTAAGGTATATTTTATTCAAATGTGTATAGAATTGATTAGAATGAAATACGAGAGTTTTATAACCACAAAGCACACAATATATATAGGGTCATCCACCAAGTAATAGCACTCGATCATATAAGACGCGTATATATGTGTATAGTGCCTTTTACCTAACATTTATCAACCATCCTTTTAGACACCATCAAAATGAATTTCATATCCATATACTTTATATTTCATCAACAATAGTTGTGGATATCAACTAGTTTTTTTTTTTTTTGCGAAAAGGTTATCGAATTAATTAAATGAAACGAGTTTTATAAGGTATATTAGGGGACGGATTGTGGGAGATAAAACTACGTACATTAGCACAATCTATTTTACAAAGCAACTCAACAAAGTTTGGTGCACTATGTCACTGGAAGTTTCCATCACATGTAGACTGGTCTTGAATTTGATATCAACTAGTTTAACCGATAAAGTCATTAGAAATAGTACTCTAATTTGGATAGTCAAATCAAACACGGCTCATCATTTACCCTTATGAGCCTATATGTAGCTCCGATCCCTTTACATTAAAAAAAAAAAAAAAATCACCAACAATAATAATATTACATTGTATGTAGGCATAGAAAGCCACCATCCGTAACAAACTTTTTAACAATTGTCATAAAAAAATGACTGAACCGCTAGGTTATTACAGGGACGAATAATTACTTTACATGAGTAAACACATGAAGTTAGCCAAAAATTTATCACCAAATTTCTTGATAAATAATATTTCTAAATTTTAATTTAATATTGCCAATAATAATAATAATAATAATACAAATAACAATCGTTAAAAGAGGCGATAGTTTTTTCAATATTCCAAAAATTAAATATATTTCTCATGGAGTCTACGCAATATACATAATGTAATGATATTGTTCATGTCTAGTATCATCCGATGACATCCTAACGTTATATTATTAATAGAGTAACATACAAGTTGAAGTAAAAAAAATTAAAAAAAAAAAAAGAAACTTCTATGAAAAGAACATTCAACAAACCCTAAACCGCATTCACACCATTAGGGTTTCATCGTTGCTATCAAACTTGTACAAGAAGAACACAAGTTCAAGTCCCAAAGCTCGTGAAATACCCTTTGTCTTTTTTCCTACATTTTCACACAAAAAGAGAACCAAATCTCATACTTACCCTCTTCAAGAGTTATCTTATTCATTGCATACATATATAAACCCTAGCTAACCCTAGTTACCAGTTTACCACCCTAAAACATTACAACAAAATAACAAATTCATGATAAATATGATAGATTATATTTTCCCGCCCCAATTATTTGTTTACCTTTAGCTATAAAATACTCCTCACGGAGAATATAAAAGATAAACAAATGATCGGGGCAAGGAAATGTACATTATTAAAGCATTTTAATTAATGTTGCTGCATTGTACTCTAAATTTCGCCTCGAAAATCTTAATAATAAAACTAAATAATAAATAGGAGTACCTTAATTTACAGTCAATACAGAGAAATTACAAGCAGAAATGATCCACATACAAAACAAGAGCTTCCTTGAGATAATGTTGGAAGATTGAGTTTTCTTTGTCCTCTTCTAAAAAAGAAGCACTTTTTTTGCTACCAAGCTAATCTAATCTTCAAAAGTTAGAATCTAAAAAAAGATAATCCTAATATTTAACAAATAATCATAATTTAACACAATACTTTTAAGTGAAAAGTAGTGAATATAGATATAATTAATTAATTAACTTGATCAACTCAATACTTAGATAGATTAACCCTCTTTAGTTGTTTGTTGCTCTTCATGATGGTCATGATCGTTTCGCATCTGAGACGGCACAATATCCTGTAGAAGGCCATCGTCTCGAGCTTCCTGGTGCAAGGAACCACCTGTCATTGATGTTATAGTAGAATTTGGGCCACCATTGGAGGAGGTAGTGAAGTTCATCGAGGATGGAATTTGGTTATTGTGAAAATAACTTTGGATTTGTGTTGGATGTTGTTGGTAGAGATTATTGGTTTGATGAAAGGAATGAGGTGTAGGAAGGAAGAAGGATGAGGACAATGTAGCACCGGTACCAGCAAAAGAACCAGTGCTGCATTGTTCTAGAATACTTGGGGTCGGGATTAGACCAGCAGTCATCCCGAACCCATATCCTCCTCGTGTCATAACTGGACACGGGTGGGTGTGATGCCCCTCGTAGGTGGTAACCACAGTAGACGGGTCATCACATGACCGCTCCACCCTCTTCTTCACCCCACAGGCCGATGTAGTGCAACGGTAGTAACTCCTACAAACACATACATAGAAATTTTAGTTAGTTTTATTGTACTTCCAGTGTAAGACTGTCTTATTCTATAATTTGTGATGAGAAACCGTACCTAGGAAAAGGACTGTTTTTGACGGCTTTTTGGCCGTACTTGCGCCAACGGTAGCCGTCATCAAGGTGGTCAACTTCACTCTTAGTTTTGAACGCAACTTTGGGCTCCTTCTGCCTTTTCTGGTTCTTCTTTTTCGGCTTCAATCTGTACACACACATATACATTCACATTTACATTCACACTCTCATTTTAACTTGTTTACATCTATCATTTTCATGTTTCACCAACCCACCCCAAAATTAGACACCTACTATTATACTATACACATTAACAATATAAATTAATTTTAAAAAATTAATTAGTAATGGAAGAGTGCTATTAAATTTTAAACAAAAAACCAAAACCAGTTGACCAGTTATTAAACTTCATTGTTTTCTTCCCCCATAATATTTGGCTTGACTTCCCATTTCCCACCTTAGTAGCCAAGTTAAGGCGCTAGCAAAGATCAAACAGAACAGAATATAGTAGACGCCTAGACGGTCTTACACCGTGTGACGGTCCCATTATATAAAAAGACAGCTCATTTATTTGTGATAATATAAGTAGTGAGCGTTTTTTTTTACAGAAATAAACCAGCTTCAGCTCACAATATGAGATCATCTTACCTTATAGTCAGCTCAGAGTTCTACTAAGTGAATACTGAATGGATTTAAAGTTCGATTTTCCCGGCTATCCGTCCACTCATTTCATTTTCATAACCTTGTTTAAAATATGTAAAACAGATTTTGAATAAACGCATGAAAATGAAATGAATTGAACGAGTATGTATATTTTAGTGACCCGATCTTGTAGTAGCTATTCTCAACTAAGAAAAAAAAAAAACTATAATCATTCAACATTGCAGTATTTATATTTTATCTCTTTGATTTTGAAACAAAATTATAGAATATTTTAAGGATTATTAAAATAAATTTATGGTAGTGGAGAAATAGCTTACGGTTTCTTGGACTTGTCTTCTTCAACAAGATTGTTATCCTCATCATCAACCACATCATCCTTACTAACAATCTCTTTACTCTTACCAGACCGATTCTCAGCCGCATCCGACGACGACGAAGAAACTGACACAGAATTCGGCGTAGCCGGAGTCGGCGTGTTAACCACCTCAGATGACTCGCCAGTGACAGTCGGATACGCCGAAACCGGAAACCGGTAAAGATCATCATTATTATCAGGTTGATGAAATGAAGAAGGAGAAGATGATGATAAAATTGGCGAAAGTAGAGAATCGAATAAAGAAGAGGAATTATTGGATAAATCTGAAGAAAATCCAAGTAAATCAACAAAGTAGTTACTCATATTATATGTCTTGTTATCAAATCCACCATTCATTTCATATGCTTCCATTTCTTTTGTTGGTGCAACTTGGAATATGCTCTTATTCAAATTATTCATATTATTATTATTGGTATTATTATTATTTGAAAAATCTATGATTTGATGATAATTAGACATATTATTAATATTATTGGATTTTTGAGGTTATTTTTCATAAATTAAGTAATATTGGAGAAATGAGGATTTTTTTTTTTTTTTTTTGGGTGAGGAGAGTGTGAAATGTGAAGAAATGGAAAGAAAGAGGGGGGAGGAGTGTTTGGTTTAAAAGTGGGAGGAAAGAATGAAAGAAGAAGGGTATTTTGGGGAATTTGATATGTGGGAAAAGGTTGGACAAGAGAAACTGGCAAATGCCGGTGAAATTGTGGCTTGTTTTGTACGGGTCTAGTGTTTTATTGGACGGTTTTTATTTTTATTTTTATTTTTGGGATTTTGTATTTATTGCATTTTCGACCGCCCTTCTTCTTGCCTTTGATTTTATTTTCTTGTATCGGGAGTACAATACTCCCTCTTATTCTATTTTTTTTTTTTCCGCAAGAAATAATAAAGTGAATTTGGATCACACAAACCCACTACCCCACAAATCATTCAATTTGGACCACTCATATCATCCAAAAAAGGAAATAAGAAAGAAAATCTGAATAACCGAATAAGAAAATAGAGAAGAAAATATAGAATAGGAGGGAGTATTAGATTAGATAAACGTGTTAATCGGATTGGATTTGAATCGGGTTAGCTTAGACTGGATCAATTTTGGATCCGTAAGAGTTCGTGTTAGGTTGGCTCGTGCAAAGTCATTTTGGTTTTCGGGTAAACTATTATCAAGCTACTAATAGATAAGAATCTGTGTGTAACAATAAACATTCAGTTCGAGTTATATTAGGATGAGTCAATTCGGATTTGGTTCATGCTTGGATCTTAAGTTCAAGTGTTGGGTTGGGTATAAGTTGGATCATTCAGCCATTTGGGTCAAGACAATTTTCCTAGGCGTAGGTATATACAGTATCCATCATCATGAACATTACAGCTCTATTCAACACGTCATTTCAGTAAGTTTAGAAGACAAAAATAGCTTACTTGATCAAAATTTTAGCTAAATTATTTTTGTGTAAGTATTTATCAGCTAATTAACTTATTCACTAAATAAGCTTGATGAAATAAAAACAATTTAGAATAGCATATGAGAAATAATTAAGTTAATTGAATTTTTCTTGCCTTCCTTTTAAAATTTTATATCCCTTCAATAATTATAACAATAATAATAAAAGATAAAACTATAAAAGCGTATCGGTTTATGTCATTTTATCGAATATCTCGTACCTTTTCTACTAGTTCATCAAACACTTTTAATCTATCAACTGAATTGTCGGCTTTTAATGTTTAGTTAGCTTTTCAACTAGGTTAACTGTTTTCAGCTAGTTTTTCAGGTTTCAACTAGTTTTTAGTTCTGTCAAACATAACTCGCAGTTCACACCCGAGTTGATAATGTAGGTTGATATCCATTTTAACTCACATGTAACATTAATGTAAATATAATTCTTTTTTTTTTTTAAAAAACTATTTGAAATCATACCTTTTATTACTCCCTC
This sequence comes from Silene noctiflora, assembly GCA_009801015.1. Lineage (NCBI taxonomy): Eukaryota > Viridiplantae > Streptophyta > Magnoliopsida > Caryophyllales > Caryophyllaceae > Silene > Silene noctiflora. The sequence continues at coordinate 41,715 of VHZZ01000123.1, forward strand.
CTATTCACTATTTTATTCCCTATTTCCTTAAACGGATTATTCAGGTTTTCTTCCCCTTTCCTATTTTGGTAATTTATACTCTTATTTTATTCGTCCCTCTCCTATCACCAAACTCCACCCAACTCTTTTACTTCTATTTTATTCCCTTTTTAATGTTTATGGCCCCACAATTTATTATTTAACTCATAATTATTCATCCCTCTCTCCTATCTACAAACCCCACCAAACTCCTTTATTCATATTCTATTATTTTCCTTAAATATTGAACTCATATCAAAGGGGAACAAAACATTGAATAGGAGGGAGTATAATTTAAATCATGCTAGTACTTGTTTTTCCTTATAATAACATAGTACATTTTTCTTAATACAAAATTACAAATGTTTTTCTAAAATTATTGTGTTGATTTTTTTTTTTTTTTTTTAAATTTGAAATCTAGAGTACTTGTGAAATGTGAAGTCAATAATGGGTTAATTAAGGTGTGAACGAGGCTAAAGATGGTAGCCATCCGTGTGCATTCATCCCCCAAAAAGGTCTTCATTAATCTCCTTTTGCAAAAACTTTTGAAATGCAATATCATCCTTGATCTCAAAAAGTACTCACTATTATAAAATTAACCAAATTACTCAAAATTAAGTATTTTTTACGCTTTTCGTTTCCTTTTCTTAGTTTCCGATGATACTATAAAATTATAATTCAGATTATTTTTGTAGTACAATAATAAATGCATAATTATAGTAAACTGACTAAATACTTCATTCTATTGTACAACCGTACTAGCCGAAATTAAAAATAAATTTATCTACGATGTACTTATATAGTTAGTTTATGCTTAGTTAAGAAAATAACTAATTTTCACTTAATTGCAAAGAAATAAATCGATAACTGTTAGAGTGTACTTATATTCACGAAAATTAAATATTGCTTGAACAATTTAATTAGTATGTAGTTGGAAGCAAACCAAATTAGATATCTTTGTCCAAGCTACTTTTGGTGGAATATTTGGTTAGCATTTGTTAGAATATTTTGATTGGTTGTGCTCGAAATTGTCGGTAGCATAATTTTTATTTTTATTTTATTAAAGACAATATAAAACTAAATTAAATTAAAAAGTTATATTCCATATCGTAAAATTACTGTAACTTATAACGTTAACGTAATATGAGACGAATCATGTCAATTCAACAAAAAAAATCACAAAATTTACAAACAAAAATAATTGTTAAATAAACAGTTGTATGATAATCTTTATCATAATTTAATTTCGTTATGTTATAAAGTGTCGACGTGTCGTGCTGCTCATTGATGGCCAAAAACATTATTAATTAATTTTATAATTTCAAGAAATAATAATAACTTCTAATTATGATAAACCCAAAAGGCAGCATCCAAGCATCCAAATGTGGAAACGACAACTCCTCTCAATATCACTTGAGAAAGATACAGTTTTTGATGAGACTAAAGATACAAATTCGATCAACTCTTTTGTTCTTTGTTCCTTTCCTAATTTTATCCATCTACTTTGGTCTCATTTAAAAAATGATAGATTGATTGTACGTCTATACCGCGATTTTTATATGAAAATGTATTTTCTCATATTAATCCGATTATCAACACTATTAAACGATAAATATAAAGTAGAAAAATATTAATCGGAATTTATTTCAGCACGCGCGAATTAAAATTTTGAGGTAACGTTATTATATACGCCTTTAATTTGATTACTTGTTACCTTTACTTTTAACATAAAGATCATAGAGAAGTATATATAATATATGGACGTAAATTAGCTTATTTTTTGATGAATATGTGGATTAGGTTACATTTTTATGTGAAAAAGACATACTCTTTTATTTTAACATTGGTTCATATTCAGAACGTCTTATCTAACAGACTATATGTTAATCTAGATCAATAATCAAGTTTATTAACCTTTTATAAGTTGATCTAAGTGCGTGTTACAGACTTACGGATATTTTAGTCTACATTAGGACGAGTTTCATGTCACCAATTCCACGTTCAATTTCCACTTAGTTCTAATCTTGATTAACTTTTTTAAATGTCAATGTTAATTATGTCCTCCAATGAAATCAGTGCCGTCGTAATCACAATTCATGAAATTAGATTTAGATATACAAATAAATGAATTTTATATTAGTAGGATTAAGTGACAAAAAGGTGGGTTGGCCAAAATTGGGTCTATTATTGGTGGTGAATTTTGATGGCTAAAGTAGTCATGCAGTCGTGTTCCATCATCCATACATCATAGAACAATTTCACCGTCGTCTTAAGCAAGCAAGATCTACTGATTATTGTAATTATTTTGCTAAATAAATAAATGAAACAAAAGCATAACGTATAAGGAGTAGCAACTTAGCAAGTATCTACCTAAATCAGTACAATTTAATCCGTTTTAAACTTTTAAGAATGAATGACCAACTGATATATTAAGATTTAGATTTCTTATAAAAGAACGTTAGATAACTAAAGTTTTAACAAGGGGAACGACATATAACTCAAAAATTATACTTTGTAGTAAAAACGCGGGAGATCGTTGTAGATTACTCCCTCTGTCTCGGTCAATAGTTTACACTTTTTTTTTTGATGTTTCAGTTAATAGTTTACACTTTCCATTTTTAGTAAATAAATCAACTCATGACTCCCATGAGGGGTGGAGACCATTACATTTCTTCTCATTTCAAACTGCTTTCGATTTTTTAAATAACAGTTAACTCATTTCTCTTTTTTTATCTTAATAACCGTGTATAAAGCAATTGTAAACTATTCATTGGGACAGGGGGAGTATAATTTATCAGAGAAAAAAGAAACATATATCGGATGTACTACATCAGACTTTATTTATTTTTGAGCATATGTGTATTTTTTTTCTGAGCTTATTACCTCAAAGTTTATTTGTATTTTAGCATATATGTATTTTTTCCGAGCTTATTAAAATTATAAGTTAAATTTTAATTTTTTTCGTCAAAACTCAAATTAAACTAACCTTATATAGAAAATGTTTTTGAGTTTTATTGTAATTTTTCGATTTTAATGTATAAGTGAATGAATCCAAAACTTTATAGTAAAACTTATAATTTTTAAAACAAAACTCAAAAGCTTTATTAATGCTCAGAAATTATAAAAATGGCAGTAGTACATCGAATGTATAATCCACTTACTGTAATTTATCGTGAAACCAATCTGGTAATTTAGAAAGTATCATAATTTTTAATCGTACTACAGTGGAATAAAAGATATGATATCTTGATGCAAATGCTATACGCCAAAAATATTCCTACAGAAGAAAAAGTATACATTAAATTGGAATATATCTGCAGAAACAAAATACAGAGTAATAAATAATAATCCAAAATCCATGCATGCATACGTAATTTTTGTAATATTATCCTATACAGTACGTACGTATTATACAAAATATTTTAGTTTCGAAGATCGTAGCTCATAATATGTCGAAACGAAACGCATGTTGTTGTGACGAACGTATAATTATATAAAACGACGAGTTTGTAAGGCACGTGTTGGATTATACGGCTCAGACAATTTTACAGCCTTTATATATTCCCAAATCATATTACATCTTACGCGTTTTTGATATAATCATCATAATAAAATCCTTTATTGCTTTATCTACGTGGAAATATAGAATTTTCTTTGAAATCTAGTCAGCTTGGATGGTCAGGGACGAAGCTAAGTACAACCCTATCAGACTATCAAGTTATAAAGCTGGCGAGATTTTTGGAAAATTTTAGGCAATAACTTTTATTATCGACGTTGCCAAAGAAAAAAAAATCATAAAGAAGTACAATGACTTGAAATTTAGGCAAGATTAATATTTCGTTGTTAGTTAGAATTTGAACCCAACTTCGTGAATTGGTAAAATGTTTTAACATAAAATTAACATATTGATGAATCATAATTATAAGCAGTATTCAATCGTTTGTACGCCATTAACACGCTTTTTTACCCGATATAGTTACTTTGTTGTATTAATTTACGATATTACTAAATAAGTGCATATGACTAAATGAGTCAAATGTCATCTGTATAAGAACTATTTTTATAGTTTAAAGGAAATTGACCTCAACAGAGGCAAACAAATAATGGTTTAAAGGAAATTCAAAAAAGATTGAACTTTTTTAACTAAATACTTTAAAATTTCCGATCTTCAGCAAAGACGAGCGCCCCTACTAACCTCCTAACTCGAGCAATAATTATAAGCTTATAAAACAAGTTAATAGATATACAAACATAGTATAGCTCTTAAAACATGGTCATATATAGTTTCTCGATGAATGCAAGCATAGATTAAGGAGAAAGTAAATAAGGGGATGTCGATTGGTAACATTGGTATTATTCGTACATTATCTTGTAGTAGAAGCCAAACATTGCCCTAATTTAGCCTTTTTGACTGTGGTCGTACTCACTTGTAAATCCGGCCAAAAATACACCATTTTATTCTCATTTTTAGTAGACATTTCAACGGTATTATGGGCTTATTCACCGGTCAAAGTCAATAATAAACGGAGTCATCCATAGTACAAATAATAATGCTATTTTGTTTATTTATGATAGTGTCCTTTGTAAGGTTAAAAAAAAAATAAAGAATATGAGTGGGTTTCTTTTCTTTTTTCTATTCTGATGGAAGGCGTTTTGTTATCTGTAAATTATTTTATATAACTGTTATAAAACTGTTTGAATTTATAAAAAACTTGGTTGGTCTTCTTAAATATAATCATCTAAGCTTATCGCATCTATTATAGAGGAAGTGAAAATCACGGTCGGTCATATAATTCACCTTAAAAGAGTAGGATACGAATATTCTTAATTAATCACAAAATCAAATACTTGGTATTTAATACGATTAAAGGTAATTTTAAAATACAATGGATAAAGTAGATAGAGGAACTATATATGCATGATTAGTAAGATTAGATAACACGAACAAAATATTGAGACTGTCTCACACGAGAATTGATGATAATACACGCGACTATATTAGTTATCTCTTTTAATAGCTAGATTAGTAGAATGAATTTGAGGTCGGGCATATTATGTAAATCACGTAATACAAACCATAATCAAAGCAGCTTTTACTTTTGATTGTATTTTCGGCTTACAATTATGAAAATTATGATATTTTGGTGGATAGCAATATAAAGTGGAAACTTTGAGAGTTTTGTATAAATTCATTTTCCATAAATAGAATAAAAGATTCTTAATTGGTGATCAGGGGAGAAACTACGTAGCAAATTAGTCTCATAATTTTGGTTGCATTCATGCATGTCGCCTTAGGGCTTTAAATGGCCGAAACAGTTAATTAACTAACCCATCTAAGTTGCTCAATGTGTAATTAACAACTACTCCCTATGTCTCGATTATTTGTTTACTTGTTCTATTTTGGGGTGTCGTAATCAATGAATTACATTTTTAATTTAAGAATGTCTTTGATGAATAGTTTAATTTTTCATACTCAATTTAATCCACATTGTTATCTAATAATAAACTCTCTCATGTTTCTTAGATTTTTGTGTCAAAACCAAATGTAAACATATGAACAGGACGAACGAAATATTATCTTTATCTTAATTAATTAATCGTATTTATTTAGACATCTCACGTCAAACTCCTTTTATTTACATCATTTCTATTTTAATCGGTGCGGTTAATTTGATCCTTGATCTATTGACTAGGTCACAACTACAAGTTAATAGTGGTGAAATTTAAGTAGTGATTTTTTTTTTTTTTTTTTTTTTCTCATGTTTTAAGGTAACATCACCGGCTGATTGGTGGGCTCCAATATATGAGCCCCCAAAAGAAGAGCCTTTTAGGGCATTTAAAAGCTAGTATTGTTATTAAATGATTTCAAATTCAGAAAATAAAATTTATTATTATAAACTTTATACACTAATTAATCTAACATTTGCTATGTAGTCTAGCTTAATTAAAGTTGCTTCAAACTTACAAAATAATTACAATATAAAAATTATAACATATTTATATTCAGTGGCGGATTTAGGGAGTTAGCAGGGGCACTCAGCCCCCCTGACCATTGAAAATTTCAAATTCGTTAGTTATATTTTCGCGCCTGTTGAGATTTTTCACCTCCTAACAGAAAATATCTGTTCTGCCACTGTTTATATTCATTATAAATTTTTTTTTTTTTTATAAGGAAATTACATATTAATTACCATCCTATGTTACGAATGAGCAAAATAGTGGCCGGGGGACACTTTGACGCGGTTTCCATCCTATCTTACGAATGAGCATGTGCATCAGTGGATCGATCAGTGCATGGAATAACTCTTGCATTCACATAAGCTTTCATGTACGGAGTACTATTGTACGACCATCATATAATTAAACACAAATTCTCATTTAAGACAGGAATATCCGATTTAACCTTAACACGGATCAAGTATCACATATAAACACCAATATCACATATAAGCACCAATATACCCTAAATTGACTTATACCTCAAGAAACTGCTGCCCAAGCTGCAAATTTAATTAAGTCTTAGTTGTTGCAATAATTTACTTGTTGTGTCAGTAATTAAGGAATAAAACAAGTTTATTTCTGATAAAGTTTTCGCCATCTTTCACAAAAATCTCGAGCTAAAAAGTTACGATAATACCATAAACAATACATTTAAGCCGTATTAGATTTTTAACTCAGATATGATATATATTGTATATATAAACCTAGTTAAATTTGATTTTGTTATAATATTACCTTTAGATAGGAGGTAGTATCTTTTTTTTTCGTAGTACTACTCCATGTGAAGAAATAAGCTTACAATTTTGTATAATCAAGTTTACTAATAAAACATAGGTTTTTATCATAAATTCTCATTTGTGACGGACATATCCGTCGCAAGCTGATATGCATGTTACAAATGAGACTTGCTACCCATGAGCACTTAGATCAACTGGCAAGGGGTTGTTCTAGCTTAACCAGAGATCTCGTGCTCGAGCCCTGGGAACGCACTAGTGTTGAAACTCATGAGGGGGAGCTTTACCGCCCTAGTAGTCGTACACGACTCGAATCCAGATTAAACTAGATGGTTTACAAAAAAATAAAAATAAATAAATAAACAAATGAGACTTGCTGATTATGTATTGACTAGGGCAGATAAAATATGAGTCCGTAATTAAAATTTTAAATAGCTATGACTCTATGAGAAGCCTCGTTACAGGAAATAATAATTGGTACCTCATCAGTGACATCATCAGCTACAAAGTTGGGCTAGATTCTTTGTGACGGCTAATTGTTTCGTTTCATCTCGTATTTAACAGAATATTAAAGATCATATCAAGATTTTTGTCTGAATTATTATAAACATATTCACATTATTAAATCATAATAATTCCAAGCTAAGTACGTTATCTCTAGTTTTCTCTCTCTCTCTATATATATATATATATATAATGTTTAAGTTTCTTAATTGCTCGTCTATCTTTCTAATCCCTTTCATTGCATTCTTCCTAAATTCTTAATCCTCCTGCCGCCGAATCTTTTTTATTCTTCACAATTATGTATTCATTTATCTTGGTCAGGCCGACCCCGTTCTTTTGAACTTAATTTCAGCTTATTTTTGTTCAGTTCAGTACAGCTTCATTTAGTTCAGTTCGGTTTAATTCAGCTTTTCTGTTCACAAATTAACTCTTACTTCAGTTTAGTTCAATTCAGCTTCATTAAGTACAATTCAGTTCGGTTTGATTCAGACAGTTTCGGTTTAAAAGAACCAGGCCTTAAAATACAAAAGCTTAAAACAAGTTCAATGGTACGAAATTTTTGAGCTAGCAATGTATTCCAATTGTTTAGCTTAATTTTTCACTAGCTAAATTGGACCCATATTTTAAGCGACTAACTTTCTATTGGTTGTTTCCTTGTGGTAGGTCCATTTAAGCAACTAGCTTAATGAAACTAGTTGCTTAAATAAAACTAACTTACATGGACAACTCAAATGATTTTGCCACTAGTTTGCTATTTTTTAAAATTGCAAGCAAGTCGCTAAGCCAAACTATTGGGCTCGCTCTTATATAAAGTTTACACATTATGAGTAAATTAAGAGCGATTTAAATGTTGTATACGTATTCAGTGAACACATGTTAATGATTCAAAATTATACATATGTCCACTAGATACACGTTAAAAATTGGATTACTGACTAACCTTTCAAATTCTCACGAGAGATTGAATTTATGACAGTGCATGTATCTATGTACTCCGTATGAAATAGTAACATATATACCATGAACATATGTTAGGAAAACTGTATAATATGTCAAATCAATCAAGTAGACAACAAAAATTGTTACATGTAGTTAATAATAGTTTACATAAGAATCATTCTATTAATTATGTTAAGTGAGAGTGGAGTGATTGACATGTTGTTGTTCAAGTCCATGCATGTTTCAAGTAAAGTTACTTGGTTCTTAACCCATTGACACTTTCTCCATTTCTAGATGTTTGACCTAATATAATACCATAACATCACCCGATCATCACGGCAGCTAAACATCCCTCCTTATCTATCACCACAATAAAATATAATAACGATTTCTCTAACGTGTCCTAAGGATACACGTTATGAGTCTAATTAATGAAATATTAGTATAAACTCATTCATATCATATTTAGTGAAAATTTTTGTTGATTCTTTGTTTTTGTTTTTTGGTGACAAGGAAACCCACGACCGCTACTTTTGGTGCGTACTGGGTGAACTCTCGGGTATATGTGAATATGTGATAGCCTGCAAACCGTCGTATACCAGGTAAACCACCCAAGGGTAACAGACTCGAAGTCTATAAGGCATGGACTTAGGCCAAGAATGTTGGATCTCCTGGGAATTTCACCAAGTTTTAACTCTTCGGTAGAATTGCCGATTCTTTGTTTAATCATTTTTTTTAATGTGTGTCATTTGATATGTGTTTGAAAAAAACAAATATAATATGATAACATTAATGATAATAATAATTGTTGGTCTAAAATAATTAAATATTTCATACAAAATTATTTCAACCTTTTTCTGTACAAAAGAAGAAAGACCCATGTTGGATCGGATGGGAACCTACTTTGGGCCACTTTGGACCATATATCTAAACTAAAGAATATACTCCACTTTATGATAAGTCAAAGTCAAACCGTAACTTGCAGGCTACAACATTTTTAAAATTTGTAATTAGAAATATTATTATTATTATTATATTAACAATCAGATTAAAGTAAATAAAGCAATGGTTTTAACGCGTCAAACATAGTAACAGACAAATTATTTGCAATAAAGCATTATATACGTCCATTGGAGTGAAGACAAATAAGCCTCGTTTTGCGTGCACGACTTAATATTATCCAGATTTAAACAGATAAATTTATAAAAACAAGTGTAAAAAAAAAGAAATTAAGAATATTAATATTCTTTCCTAGTTTTCTAAGTCATTTAAAGGTATAAATGTAAAATGTATAATCATGTATTCATGTATTCAATGTAGATGATAACCAAACTTAGATAAAAGAATGAAAGTTTCCAAGGACTTTGAACTTATTACTAGCCAGTTTAGTTTAGCTAAGCACTTTCAACCGGAGCATGCCTTGATAAATGATAATTAACTCTATTTATTTCAATGAACACTAAAACTTGGGGGAGACGGTATTTCAATAAGTTATTGAGAGACCAGTCTTCCATATCCTTTTATTTGTATTTCGTGACTCTTTTGTTGTTGATTGGGAAATAGTTATTTCGTACCTATTTACATAATAAATGTACCGATTTTATCTTTAATCATGATTTGTGCCTATTTTATTACCTTTAGTACCATTTTTTTTAAAATTGTAAAATAATCTCTCAATAAACTTATTGAAAGACGGTCTCTCAAGAGACCTGACAGAGTTAATCCATTAAAAGTTTGAAACGGATATACAACATTTAACAAGAGGTTTTGAAATAAACTCGGCAGCAAAGCAAAGGCTTCACATATAGTATTTCGTGAAACTGACACGACAAAGATCGACATTGCATATACCGTCTTATTATTAATTGTATATTCGTAACTTCGTACGACTGGTCTACTATCATACTCCGCCATTGTCACAAATGATACAATAACAGCCCTGAAGGTTGTCCAAATGTACACTATGATGACCGTTATACGAGCACACTTGGCTCATCTCCGAAGTAAGGAGTGCTGGTAGCTGTTCTCTGGGACAAGTGACAGAGTAAAATTGACGGTATAGACCATCTCATATTTCAAGGGACTGGATCTCAAATTGATACAACTATCATTGAACTTTTGTCAACCCTTTTCATCAAAAAAGTCGTTGTCGAGGAGGAATGTGATGGCAGATAATTGTAGCCTGCGCCTAAATACGTGACAAGGGTCCAAGTCCAGCAACAATTATTCAGAAAACATCAAATACAGTTAGGAAGAGCACAGTTATGAGAACCATCTGAAAGATGAGTCAACACTCAACAACACGTTTTCAGGCAATGCTTTTCACACTATTCAAAATCATTTTTACATTCTTGTCTGTAAGAAATAACATTGCAGGACACAAAATCAATCTACGTGACTGTAAATCAGCTCCGGCAAATTTCATGAACAATAAATTGATCAAACCGTGCTTCCTTCTTACCATAGTTCATAGTTGCAAGTGTTGCGACTGTTGTCATAGTCCACAAGACTTCGAGTGCCCCAAAAGCAACACCAGAACTGACCCCAAAACTTTAGGAGGAGTACTCAACTATTTTTTGATAGAAAACCGGCACACATAACAGGGATAGCAAGTTAGCGGCCACGTACAAATAGACATTATCCTCATTCCATTTATGTATCCTCATTTAGACTTCATTGTCAACCAATATCAACTTTGACCAATATTCTCTCATACGGAACAATATATATGTATAACTCGTCAAAGATAAATACGAAAACATTAGTTTTTATAAAAACAACGCAGACAAATTTCACACTGTATATATATATTCTTGAAGAAGTGAATAATCAAAGCTAAGCATAGTTTAACTACCAGAATCAAACTGAGACCATATGAATTAGATGGGGGCATCGGGCAATACACATAATATGATTGAAACACTAGCCTATACTATAACTTAAAAAGGGTGAATTAACAACAAACCAACCACCGCAAAGTAACTTAGATAGACGTGCATGAGGGAATAAGTTGGATAACCAATAACTAAAAGTAAAAAAATAAACCATATAATATGAACATGATTTTGACTTTGAAAACTTAGTGTTCAGCATCACATCTTCACATATAAAATCCATGGGCTAATTAAAATTGCATCCTTCACTAATAAGCTTTTATAATATGAGAGCATACAAAAATAACAGACATGGATCATGAGCTTGTAGGGATCGAGATGTCAGAACTCAGAAAGAATAATTTGAAAGCACAAGAAAAAAACAGACCTAAGCTTTGACTTTTGATCATACACTTTCCCAAATTTAATAAATAACAAGTTCTAATCACCATAATAATAAAAATACAGTATGTCAATAACAATCATCTGTTTCGTATCTTCAGTTTTCAGCCTAATTTTCTAAATTAGTGTTTTCACGGCGTAAAACATTTATTAGTTATTTACTCCGTATCTGAAAATATACGACTTGCCTAAACTTAACTGTAAAAAGTTGAGGGAAGTCCTGAATACGCACTATGTAAGTAAAAATTTCGCAAAACTTTAAAAAACGATCTTATTTGTGAAAGCAAACAATTAACTTGTATTTTAAAAAATTATTTTTATTATTTTATATTTTATATTTTATATCTAAGTTTTCATAAAAGAAAATCGAGTTTTAATTTTATTATATCTAGCTTGACTTTTGTATTAAATTTCACTTCCTATTTGCTTTTCACTTTTCTCTTTCTAGCTAATTGCATTTTGAGATGTGCGATCACTTAATGACCGTTCTAAAGAATGATTCATGTCAGCAGACCTCAAATCATTTTGGGATGCTCTAAAAAAGATCAAGTGAGGCTTGAAAATAGTAGGTTCTTTGGGATCATAACCTATGTTCTATTAAGTTATTACAAGCCCTGTAGTCTGTAGAGGTCAGATTGAGACAAGAAAATGATACTCTTAGACCATCCCCAAGCAAGGTCGCGAGGGAGATCGTGACCTTACTTGGGTCATCTTAATCATGATTAAGAAAGAAATTAGCATGACCCAAGGGGTGGCCAAGGCAAGAGAAGGTCAATTTGTGACCTCTTTTGGTGACCTCAACCTCTTCCATGACCTGGTGTCATGTTTTGCTTGGTTCCTCAATAATAAAAGGACAAGCTAGAAAATATTGTGTCAGACAGTATTCGTTTCCTTCCATTTCTGCAAACATGGAAATAGGAAAACAGTAAATAAATTAAATGATAATTAAATGAGAATTGGAGATTAAACTAA
>VHZZ01000123.1:66308-83566 GCA_009801015.1 Silene noctiflora
TCTAAAATCATGTTTGTTTTTAATTTATTTTTCTTAATTTTTAATTAGGGTGGCACCGAGTCTCGGTGTCACCGGGTGGCGCCCTATCACTATCCATTAAAAATTATAAAAATTTGATAAATCATACAAAATCTCACATGACTATATTTTCTCTTATAAATTACAAATAATGGCAAAGATTTCTACAAACATGAATAGTGCCAAAAATCACTGTAACATTTGGTTCGGGTAGGAGGGAATATCCTATAAGTTCAGTTCAAATCAGATCTATAAGTTTAGTTCATAAAAGTTAAGAAATTTTAAGTTGTTTTTTATGAAGTATTATTATATTATGTTTCATTAAAATTTTCAACCAAATTATTAAATAAATTAATTTAGTTTAATATTTTATTATATGTTTTGAACTACAATTTTGTCGGTCAATGCAGGTAAGCTTGTACGCTTAAACTGCAGATGCTTATTATTAAAATGCAACGACCAATTCAGTTAATAACAACGATAATTTATACTACGTATTATTTTTACAATTAACCCTTTTATTATTTTCGTGAAGTTATTTACTTATTTACAACACTATTAATACCATTTCACAACATTACTTTTTTTTCTTTTTTTTTTTTTTTTTTTTTTTTGTACCCCTATCTTCGAAGGAGGGTAATACATTTTGTCTCAATAGAAAATGACAACCCAAAGCAAAAGAGCACCAAGTATCTAAATACCACCAATAGTAGTTGAGTGGTGAACCTTAATAGACACCCTTTTTTCTTGCATTTCAATTTCATTGCTTTTCTTTTCCGAATTATCGCCTATATATGAGTCCATCACCCATGACACTCTCCCTAGTGGTCCAGGTCGACTTCTACGTTATCTTGTGCTAAGTATTTTGGTCTTTTATGTGAGACGGACGTTCTTAAACTCCAAAACACTCTTATTATGTAAAAAATGACTTATTTATCACGAACTAGCATCACTGCTACGGTTTAAGACTGTCTTATTTTATAATTTATATTTATTTTCCGAATTATCGAGCATTAAATCCATGACCCATGACATTCGTCCTAGTGGTCCAGGTCGACTTTTACGCAATCTTGTGCTAAGTATTTTGGTGTTTTGTGTATAGTTACTCTTTTATGACTATGACTTTATGTTGTAAGCACATGGGGGACTTATTACTTAGCTTTGTGGCCTACACTTTGCTTCATTTTGGTCAGAAACTAACAGTTCTAAAGAATGAACATGAACAACATGAACATGTCTTTTTCTTTTTCTTTTTGCTATTCAATATCCCAAGTACTTACTTGAGAAAAAGGTTCAATCAATTTAGGTCACAAGATTGTATAGTGATACATGTTTGTAAAAGCAAATTTAGGGGAAATCTGATTTTGTTGTCGAATTAACTATTTTACTTGGAGGTGTTGTCGTATCATTTTGGTGATATTTAATTTGGTACGTAAAAATAGGGCATGCCTTAAACACTACTCCGTATAACTCAATCAGTTGATTCGTAAGTACGTCTAGGTCACACACGCACAATCACATACTTAAGCATGACTCTCGACTCCTTGTAAACTACTCCGTACTAGCTAATAGTGTTTATGGAAACAACTTTGTTATGATACACGCTCCTGACAATGGTTCTAGATTAAATAAGCGAGTTTGTGAAAACAGTCTCTCTTGGGAATTATCACATGCCTAACAATTATCTTGTTGATAAGTCGATGAACTTTATGGCAATATCGTCTTAAATATATATACCTTAATTACATTGATAAAGTTATCCACGTGAAATTGAACATATATACTAGAATAGTAGTGTTGATCGCTTTGTAGACATCTAACGAGTGGCTTAGAGCTGACAATTGTAAACCTGGCTGAAATATACATCACAAAATTAAGTGAAACACGGCACAAACTAAAAGTAAATATCGGGATCAAGTTTGAGTTGAGGTCTCTAAATACTCGATCCATGCATTTCTAAGTAATTGGAGACACGTCCCATAAGTTGACCTTGTAATCGGGGTGTTTAAGACCCTGACAATCACGAGAGGAAAAACCAGGTCTCTAATTTTGGCCCCTAAATTTACAAACTTTATTTTATGAAATTAACTATAAATAAAACAATAAATGAAACTAAGAAAACCCCATAGCTCCATAAGCTATGAAATTGCATCAAACCTCATAAGTCCATAACCAGCTTACTTGGTGAAGTAAATAAAAGGTATTTATAATACTGATAACCTGATTCAAACCTTATCAGCATCGAAATCATTCTTATAAGTTAGCTTTACAAAAATGAATAATTAATCCTACATTATGCATAAAATAAAAGAGTTAAGAAGCAAGGGAATGTATTAGACGTAGATGTAACGGCTTCCAACCACTAAACTACTAAAGGAAGGCCACATGGGAAGCACCAACAAATTGTTGTTATGTGGGGTCACTACACTAAAACCCTTCTTCTTTCTTTATTAAACTTAGATTATCATTTACGTATGTAATTTGTATGGTTTATATTTATTTCAGTGGGAGATTCACCATTTCTTTGCTGTCATTTCAATACAAGATTAATTACTAATTTAAGTGCCTACCTAATCAAACCCCCCCTTTAATCAATTATAACAACAAGCATTGCCATGTGCCTACTCCTACTTTTTTTCAATCTTTCTTATTATCAATTCAATATCACCCCCCTTTTATTCCTCTTAATCTCATTTATAATACATTAATTAATCACAAATTTCCATTCAAGACGGACATTATTCGTCACAAACTGAACACGGGTTGTTCCCCTTTCACAATATGCAAGTGAGAATTAAATGGAGCACCCCACTTGCCCTCCCACCTGTAATATTGTGAGAGGGGCACTATTCGTCTTCAGCTTGTAACAGATAGTGTCCGTTTTCAATGAGACATACATGTTTTACATTAATAATATCTTTTTTGTCGCGTCATTTGTTTATCACTGTGTTTGACACAGATATAAAAACCTGCAAGGAGTAAAGATCAAATTATACAATAAAGACATTTATAATACAGAAAAGTAGAAAAATAAATGAGACACCAATAAAAAAGTAAATAAATGATTGGTGGCATCAAATATATTTAAACAAATAATAATATGGTTTTAATAATCAAATCGTAAAGGTGTATTGTCCAAGTTGAGATGACTTAAACCTAAATAATCATATCCCATTATTTTATCATTTTATGCACCGGATACCTCATCCTTTGCTGACGTAAAAAAACACTTTGGAGGAATTTTTTTGGAGGCTCAAGGTTTAGAGAGTTATTAGGATTGTGAAAGAACTTTGGAAGCACTCGGGATTTGAACTCGTGATTTTATGGCTATTAGAGTCTGATACAAATTGCGAAAAATTGAGAATTATTACTAATTAAAAATTTAACCAGATGTCTTGGTTAAGGCCAAGTCATGGTTCATACCTTAATAAAATCAACTACAAGATTATCTATGACATTAGGGCAATCGCTACCCTAGGTATTGTCTTAGCTTGAGACGTCAAAGATATATCGTTGCAATTTGGATTTCAATTTTTGGTGTGTGGAAATTAAATCGAACATGTGAGTATTCGTTTACTAATTTAAGAAACAAAAGATTTCATTAGGCTCACACAAACCAACTTTAATATAGATGCCATTTCAGTAAGTAGATTATACATCCGATGTATGTACTCCCACCAGTTTTATAGTTTTTGAGCATTATTATAACGTTTTTGAGTTTTGTTTTAAAAATTACTCCGTATGAGTTTTACTATAAAGTTTCTGAATTCATTTACTCAAACATTAAACTCAAAAAATTACAATAAAACTCAAAAAAATTACACATAAACTTAGTGAAATATGAGTTTTGACCGAAGAAAAATTAAAAACTAACTTATAAACTTTAATAAGCTCAAAAACAAATAAAGTTCGAGGTAATAAGCTCGGAAAAAATACACAAATGCTCAAAAACAAATAAAGTCTAAGATACTATCTCCGATGTATGTTCCTTTTTCTTCATGTCTAATATTTGCATCATTTGTATGTATGCTATCTAAAATGCAATCAATTTCCTATAGGCTTAATTCAACAACCTTATTGGTTCTCACTCTTCAACAACCTTATTCTCATTCGTTTTTTAGTTACAAACTCATCAACCCTCCTCATTTTTCTTGCTTTAACAAGCCAATGAAAATCCTTCTATTTATGATTCTAGGTAAGTTTTATTAAACATCGTCTTATTATTAAGATAACACAAATATAACCTTTTGCATAAAATGTTTTTACAATAAACTTATTGTAAAATCGTCTCATATAAAAATTGATGGTGAATATTTTAAAGGTTTTGAAATGGGAACTCAATTGCTTACTTCCCCCTCTCCTCCCTTTTCTCCTCTTTGTTCCCTTAGCTTTGTATATTCAAGCAAACCCTAAATTTTCTCAAATCATGCCCTAAAATTACAGTATCTTAATCACATCCTATTCACCTATCCAGGGTTCACAATTCTTTTTAGCTCCCTTAGTATATAAACCAAACACTTAATTAAGTAGTAAGCAATTACAAACAGAAACGAATGCCGAGTATAATAATGTCACATTCACTTTGTCTCAATCGTCGTTTGTTTACTTGTAAATACCGCTCATATAAAGAATACAAAATTAAACAAGTGATTAAGTCGAAGGGAGTATTTAAAAACATGTTTTTAAACTTTAAATTTACCCTTCCCTTTAGGTAACAGATATCCATACGTGTCTTATTTCGAAAAAAACAAAGCATCTTCTTGAAGAACACTACGTCCATTTTACCCTTTTGTTTATATTTCGCAAAATATATAACGAAATTGTACAAGATGCATACAAATAGGTATAATAATGTTTATAGTAAGTCTCTTCTAAGACGGTTTAATACAAATAATAGTGTAAAACTAATATAATCACCAAAATATAAAGATCCATGTAAGTGAAAATTAATTATAAAACCAATGCGTTGTACAAGATCATACTAATTATTATAATGGTACTAATTATCTTTATCTTTCGATTAATAATCACAATTCCATTTTCACATTTACCATCAAATATCTCATCTATTTACCAACAAAAAAAGTAAGAGACAAATGCGAAGTAAAAAAATGAAATACAAAGGGAACAAAAAGAATCATAAAAATAAGTTTTCATCAAGTAACCTGACAACAGTGAAATATTTGTCACCTTATACACAATGCACACATGAATACATGATACCCGAATAATTCTTGTATGAGACGGTCTCACCCTGCTGGGTATCCACGACAAAACATCGTCTACCCCGTTATAGATTCTTGTATGAGATAGTTTTACCATCGTTATAGATTCTTGTATGAGATAGTCTTACCATATTTAATGTCCATGAAAAAAGATGGCCTTATCAATTTATCATTAAACCATTTCAGTATCCTCTGACGGAGGACTAGAGGCGGAGGTGGAGCTGGAGGCCGCACTTAACCGAGAAAGAAGGTCACGCATAGCTCTAATTTGCATCTCAAGAGCAGGAATATAATCAGTAGCTTCTTCTAAAATAACCGGAAGCGTCTCTTTTCCGCAACCAGGCACCAACCTCCCTAACGTCTTCACCTTACGTTCGACACCCGGTAACTCCTTCGTTTTGCCCTTTAAACTCAACATCCTTGTTGCCTGTGGTAACTTACTAGGCCCGGTCATGTTGATCTTTTGTCGTTTATGTTTCTGGTTCATGTACTTGATTTTGATCTTATTCGTTAATATGGCGCGACTCCACCTCGTCCGGCCTTTTGCTGCCACTGCTAACGCCTTGTCAGCAGCTTCTCTAACTGCGCGACTTCGTCGTGGCGCAGAGGGTGATGGTGGCGTTATGTGTACGTTGCGGAGGGCTGTTAGAAGCTTAGAGGAGTATAATTGTTGTGTTTTCTCGGATTTCCATGAAGACGAGCTAGGGTTTGTTGTTGTTGTTGAAGATGATGATATTTGTGTCTTGATTCGCTTTCTTCTTCGGATTTCTCTTAATGATGACGACGAAGATGTGCTCGCTTGTGGATTTGTTATTGTTCTTGATTGTTCCATTCGTATATTATCAATCAAATGAGGAAAAATTGAATAATAGGTTGAATTCTTGGATGATGAATTTCTGCAAGAAGAACAAAACAGAGAGAATTGATGATTAGTTGAGAATATTCGTCCACTGCTTCAACAGCTCCTGAATATTATCGCTACGAAGGGTCAGATGTACGCAAGCCTTAACACTATGTAAAATCAAAGAGGCTGTTTCTAATTTTGATTTTTCTCACAAAAATGAGGGTATTCGAACTCGTGACTTATATAAGACCTTTTTTTCATAAAAATGTGAATTGTAAACTCAAAAAAATCAAACCAACCCCATAAAAAAAAAGGGAAATTGAAATTAGATTGATTATTTGGTAGATGAAAAAAAATGGACGAGAGAATTTTACCTGATTAAGAAAAGAAGGTAGAAGGAAAATAAGATGAGGGTTGATCAAACGGTAACGAGAGCTGTTCCTGTGAAAAATAATCAATCAAGGAGAATAATAAAAGTTTAATGGAAGATGAATAAGAGAGAGTATATGATGATGATGATGATTGATGATTGATGATGATGATGATGATGAAGTGATGTTATTAGTGAGATGGTGTGGTGCTTTCTATAAGGTGTTTGATTTAGAGAGAGAAGTGGAAAGAAGGTGGAGAAATGAAACGTGAAAGAGAATGCATGTGCGGGATGAGTAGAAAAGCCCAATCATAAAGCTTAATGGTGGGACTTTACACAACTTATATGGCTTTGCCAACGGGTTTCAATTTTAGAGGTGGCTCGCTAATTCCAGGGGTCTACTTTAATTTTTGTATTTATTACTATTCTGTCCTCGTCCTAATCGATAGACCCAAATTTTCATTCAAGATGGATAATGCTCAAATATGGGTGTTCCATTTTTCCCTCATTTGTCCTCTCACCTGCTTTATTGTGAAAGGGATAATATTCGTCTTCGGCTTATGACGGATGGTGCCCGTAAAAAACAAGACGATGTAATCTATTTACTGAAACGGGAAGAGTGATCAATACGGTTTTGTCGATTTATACGGGTTATTATTTGTGGGGTTTATGAGGTACTCATGAGTACTTAGATTAGCCGATAAAGGATTATTTTAACTTAACCATAGGTTTCAGGTTCAAGTCTTGAGAATACGACGATGTTAAAATTCGTGATTTATTATCACGTCTTAGAATTCGGGTAAAGTTATATGGAGTACTCACCCGTCCCTATCATTTGTTTGCCTTTGGTTTTGGCAAAAAAAAATCAAGGAAATAGGAATAACCCAATTATTATATGACAAGTGGATCAACAAATTGAGAGTGAAAGATCAAATTGTCCATCAAAGGCACTCCTAAAAAAATGACATACAATTGATTGAGACATTCTAAAATAGAGTAAGAGACAAATGATTGGAACAGAAGAAATATAAATTCAGCTTTGTTTAGATAAAATTGTTACAGTTAAAAGCCTAGACTCCTAGAGGGTTTCAATGATGGTGGGTCATTTTCTAGAGATACTAATGTCTCGTTTGGTTGTCATACGGGAACTAATTTTCTATGATTTTACAAAACACATGAATTGACCAATTCACGTGAATTGCCCAAAACTCGTTTAATTGACATCTGTGATTTGAATTAACACGGAAGTTTTTAATTACCTAGGGAGGCTAGTAATCAAATGGAGAGGAGTTGAAAATTCATGGGAAAGGGAAAATTCCATGATTTGAGAGAACCAAACATCTCTTATTTTTCCAAATTATAAAATTTTCCAATTCACCGTTTTTATGAGGAAAATCAAAAGAGGGCTAAGCACAAAAATGAATTTTATGTAAAATAGGTCATTTTGTTCCAATTCAATAGACATCAAGTTTTCATTGATCAGGTCATAGAGACGTCCACCTTAATTTAGTCGCTCCTACGCATTGTTCAAATCTCTTACAATAGTTACAACTCCGTACGACCTTCATCATCGTGGATTTATAGTATCACTTCGTAACCATGTTCCGCTTCACATATGGTATCATATCATCATCATATAAATCAAAATCAAATTCAAAAACCAGAAGTTTGAAGGTCGCTATTAAAAGAAGTTTGAAGGTCGCTATAAACATTTGTCATTTGTACGTCTTAAAGGTCGCTATATATCCTCAATAACACATGATTTGTGTTTAAAAAAATTACTCCTTATATTAAAACTTGATTTGGAGTTCAAAAAAGATGTCACAAAATGTACGAAGTAGTTTACTAGACGCACCAAACATGTTAGAAATTGATGTTCATCCTTTTTTAAAAGATTATGGTAGTTGATTATTCTAATGATGATTCTGATTAAGATCTTTTTACATTAGCTTGAACAATTTTTTCAACTTGTTTTTCTGGTTTAAGGGTAGGCCTTATCGAGTCAAAGGTTAGGGTAGATCATCGGCTTCTTTGAGGACTTTGGTGTTTACTATCGCCTATCTGACTTTAAAGTTAGGAGGTGGATTCTTTACCATTGGGGTCAACCCTTGTTGGTTTTTTACTATATCTCTCGAACCTTCCCTTTAATAACGAATTTAAAATGAAATATAATTTGTAGCCCATAATTCATAAGAAATGGATAAATTTAGGCCTCGTTTGGTTGATACGGAAATTAAATTGATGGGTTAATTTGCAATGCACTGAAGTTTAATTCCTACATTAAAATTCATGGGAATTACAATAATATGTTTGGTTGTCATGTTGGAGTTCTATTTTCCTAGGAATTTCCAATGACCATGAGGAGTGTAGGTAGTTAAATTCCCCCATTATCCCCCATTTTACAAAAAATGGGGTAACCAAACGACCTTTAAAAATCTCAATTCAATTACTTTGATTGAAAAGATAAAACAGAAAAAGATAAAACATATGATTACTCCGTTTTCTTGTTTCAATTCAATGATTATGATAGTTTTCATGGTGAAAAAAGTATGTTGAACATACGAACTCCCATGTGCCTTGTCGCCCTATAGGAAGACTTTTGTTTGGGTTATTTATCTAAACATTTTTCTTTAACAATGGAAATTGCCTAATTAGATAAATTAAATATTCTAAACTTCTAAAGCATTTGTCTTCGAGGGGTCATCTTTAGTTTAAGTGCCCTTATTATTGCTTGATCCTTCTGTAAAGCATGTATTATATAGGCCAGCTTAAAATAAACGAAACCAAAGTTATTGGTTGTAGAATATATAAAACGATAGCACATATAGAGTACTCCAAAATACGGCTCATTGTTAAAAACTTTATAGGTATTAGGTAAGATAGCATACATAACAAACCCTCAAAAGATGTTTAATTTGATTGTGAGGTTAAATAACATGTGTCATAGCCTTATAGGAGTGCATCTTAGTTTTAAAACTCCTAATAATATACTCTAAATCAAATACCTGTATTTCATGAATGTCAAGAACTTAAAAAAGTATTGGTCGGGCTACAACCAATCACTTAAACCGCTCTTTTGTCATTTTAAATAACCTCTTAAACGTGTCGATGTAGACTCTTTATTGTTGTCTCATAACCGAGTTTTTAAATTTCCATTGGTTTTGTCATAAAAATCATTTGATTTGATGACTCTACTCTTTGTGTAAAGAGAGCTACAGAAATAAATATATCACTAACGGTATTCAAACTTAAATTATGAATACTACTGTTATAAGCTGAACTGAACTGAATGGAATCGAGCTGAACTCAACGGAATGATGCTGAAATGAGAGTTAATTTGAGTAGAGCTAAACTGAACTTAGATGAACTAAACCGAATGAGCTGAATGGAGCTGAACCGAACTGAGCTAAAATTAAGCGAGAAAAAAAAGGTCTTGCATTGAATAACTAATGGCCTTGTTATTTTGTAGTTAATTTCAGCTCATTTCAGTTTAGTTCAGCTCTTCTCTTCACAAATTAACTCTTACTTCAGTTCAGTTTAGCTCAGCTTTATTAAGTTCAGTTCAGATAATTTCGGTCTAAAAAAACAGGGCCTACGAGATGGCAAACTATTGTCCTATGGGCATACTTAAATTCCTAAACTAAGTTGGGTGAGCTGATATTAGGAATAGTTTGGTGAACAAGGTCAATCACAATATAACCCCAAACCGTGATGTTTTGGCATAGAGCCGAATTGAAAGGATAAGTAGTAGAGGAAACAGTACATCAATCTTTATCTTAATCATGAGTCTAAACCATAATTGTACTACCATGCGGATTAGTGGAACCCCAATTGCCTATAACCACAAAATAAATCAATGATTTATAGCAAACCTTATTAAATAAGCATAGCATTTACCAAAACATGTTTAAAAAATACAAAAGAAATCAAAAACGTATTATGATGTTGTCCAATGTCTAGACTAGAGTCATTGCTTTCCCATTTTGCCCCGTTTGTATGAAACACCGGTGATTTACAAACACTAATAATTATTGTCAACTAAGCACGGAAAACGGAGGCAGTTTGGGCTTAATCACCAAGATGATTATGATTATGCACTAATAAATGTTTTTTTTTTTTTTCGTCTTACAAAATGATTTTATACACTACATCTTTTTTAAATATGTTTTCTACGTGGTACTTTTGTGGTTTTTCGAATTCTACTTGGTACTCCTCATTTTTCTAACATCAATGATACCTATAAAGTTAGTAACAGTACTTAAAATACCGTAGCTACTAAAAATCAGGTTTTCAAATAGTTAAATCTTGTAAAGAAAACAGGTCTACGATTGAGTAAATGATGTTTATGTTAATGATATGACAAATTATTGCCAAAAGATCAATAAGAACTGCGTAAAATACATGTTTAAAAGAGGTTGATCAGTGCTTTTGGGTATTAGAGAGGTTTTCATTAAGTTTAAGGGTATGTTTTAGAAAAACGAATGTGTACCACGTAGAATTCAATAAACCACAAGGGTACCAATTTGTTTATGCATAATTGTGTCATAAATTCTTAAGTTAATTACATTTTGGGAAGTAATTTAGTTCTTAAATACAGCTTATACAGCCTAAGGGTTGTATTTATCATTTTCCTTTTAAATATTTTTCTTATAAAGAGAAGATAAAATCACTTGGAATGAAATATTCCCTTCCGTCTCGATTATTTGTTTACTTATTTCATTTTTCGGTGTCTCATTCATTTTATTACCTTTTCAGATTAGGAATGCTTAAAATGTGTAACTTGATCACTCTCGTTCATTATTATCCACATGTCATTCATTAACAATCACTATAAATGATTTACTCCCCTCTACCTGATCTTTATGTCAAAATCAAAGATAAACAAATAATTGAAATATAGGTGTATAAGCTTTAGTTTCAACGAAGATTGGTAGGTTATCTTCATGGTTGATACTCATTTTACCGGATCACGTAATGAGAATCTATAGACTCTTTTACCGTAAGTTTGTTGTGAAATTAGTTTATATTTTAAAGTAAGAAGCATATCAAAAGTAAATAAACGCAACTACAATAAAATAGTTTGGTGATAAAAGTAATTATCGTCAATAGTTGAATTAGTACGCTCAGTTTCTTAAAGAAAAAAATGAGTGCTCTTATGAAAGAAAGTTGGTTAAAAACATATAAATGGTAACAAAAACTTGAAAGTTGCGAGAAGAGTTGGTTCTTAATAATTTGATGAACGAGCGTCTGCCATGATACTTTAAAAATGTGAATATAAGATTTATAAAACAAAACAAAACTTTCACATTTTTTAGTTTTCAATTAAACATCTAGCATATATTTCAAAGTCTACAAAGTAAGAAATGACACCCACAGGCCACACCCTACATTGAGTGCTTTGAACGACTAATATAGGTTCAAGTATGATTACACTCACTACGCATGTGTTTAATTATCTTAACTACATTTATATATCTAGTGGACAAGCTAGATTATAAGCTTATAAGCTAAGATAGTAAGATATAGTCATATACATTAAACATGTTAAAAACAAAAATATTAGTAATAAGCTATCGTGTCAATCCGTAAAAAAAAAAAAGGTAAAAAAATTATTAGAATGAAGGGAGTATAATATAATCATATAAGTCATAAGTCATAATAACTTTGTAAAAGGATTAATTTTATTTCTAGCTTAAGGGACGGTAGCCTCTATTAACCCGTACTTCACTACCTAATATGCCAAACTACTAATTAGTTGGCATAGTTCATTATTTGATTAATAGAATCTTGATGAACAGGATTCTTCCTAATGCCTTAATGGAGGAGGGGTACCCGTAACGCCGGCCTATATAAAGCCAACTCCATGATATATGCCTACATTAAAGTTCAATGATTTGCAGTTACTCCAGAAGATGCTTCCATAGGAATAACGACAAAAATCTCCTGAATTGAAGAACATTTTTGTATTAAATTCACCAGATGAACCAACCAAAAATAGAACATCCAACAACTAGATTCTATTGGTCTTTTGCTCTATCAATTTTAACCTTGAGTTTCTTGTTTCCTTCTGAATTTCAGGACCGTTCTTATTAGGATATCCTAATAGTTCTACTATTCTTGTAATCTTCAGAACATTTCGTACTCGCAATTAATTATCAGTTTAAATTTTTGATTTGGTAGAAATCGTTTTTCAATTCAATAGGGTATCAAATGACAATGACCCTCAAGTCCCGGGTTCAAATCTTAAGAGTCTTTAAAACTCTTGCATGTGAAATTTTAGCACAAGGTATGATGTGGACTTGGTGTATTATCCACGCTTCAAGTCCACAGGCTTTGCGTAGCCTACGGACTTTTGTGTGAGGAGCTATGTTACTCCGACACTTCACTTAACTGCCGTGTCGCGTGTCGGACACGTGTCGGTGTCCGACACGACACGACACTTCGACACTTCAATTTAGACCACAAAATAGGAAAATTCAACCAAAATAGCCGTGTCCGACACTCCGACTCCGACACGACACTGACACGTGTCGGAGAGTCGGAGTAACACAGGTGAGGAGTGTATTAAGGTATAAGAGCTAATTATTAGGATGTGACCAGCACAAGGTATGGTAAGCCTGTGTATTATCTACGCTTCAAGCCCATAGTCTTTACGGAGCTTACGTACTTCCGTATGAGGGTTGTATTAAGGTTTAAGAACCAACTATTAAGATAGAATCATCAGCTGCAATTTTTGGTTAAGATGATTTTCTAACAAGTAAAAAAGTGGCAAAACAATTTACCATTGAGCGTATCTAGGCTAGCTAATTCCTTTAGGCGTCAACCAAAATACTAGGGCCTTAAAGTAACGGTAATGATAACTTCACTCGAAAATCATTCATGCCAGTAATTGTATGAGAGGTTTAAAATAACTTAAAATTTCAAGGAAGAAATAGAATGGCACAAGCATTCTCTGAGTGGTATTATGTGTACCCTGAATTAAACGTGAATATTATACTCATAAGCAAATGCTAATGACGGGTTCAGATAACTATATGGTTGGAATGACCTTCTAAAGCGAATTAAGTCAACATCAATCCAATGCTATTGACAGGTTCGGCTAATTATATTAATTACCACATAAGATAAAAGTAAAGCTTGGAAGCAACCTTCTAAAGTCCTAGGTTGTTGATATACTGCCATTTCCGTCTCAGGCATTTGTTTATCTTTTATATTCATTGAGGGATATTTTAATCAGAGATAAACAAATGATTGGGACGGGGAGAGTAATATACAAGGATTACAGGTTAATTGGTACATTTGCTTGCACACATTCAGAGAAACAGGAAGTGAGTGATGTGTCATTTGACTGTATCACGGCTCAAAGGCTCAGTCGGGGAGGCAGGGAGCATGTCATAGCTGTGATACAGGATATTAGTTAGAATAAATTTACGTCTATGTGCCGTTTTAATTGAGGTTCAACTAATCTAACCGATATAAGTGTCCCATGTGAATGTCTTTGTGAGTGTTGCTAAGCCCATTTTATGAATTTTACAATTCTATATCGCAATTCATGTGGAGTATAAAAAAAAACACAGAGCCAATAATGCATAAAGAGATTGAAGACCTTACCTGTGACAAATTACAATCTTCAGCTCCAAATGCCAAATAAATGCGTGGAAGACGGGTCACTTGTAGACAACTTCTGCGAATCCATATCCCATTTCCAGCCAATAGATTGTTGCTGTAAGCTTGTTACACTGGACAGTATAGTGTTCCATATATAGCACCAACAGAACATGAAAACCCTTGAGTGCTGCGCAGATTTGCAAATCTTTGACAGAGAGTTGAATTTTATACAGCGCTGCAACAGGTAAGACTTAACTGTAAGTCCGAAAGAATAGATAAATCTAACACAATAATGCATTTATATATGGGAAACGAATGGGATATACACTGATTTTGTGATCTGAGTAGCTAATAGTTAACATGTTCAATGCATGCAAGTTTTCTGTATGTGCAATCAGATACAAAACTCCATTTTGATAAGATAATTGCTTGATTAGATGATATGCGAAGCAGAATTTGACCGGAGACAGGTTAAACTACCGCCCAACTAAGACTATTTCCTGTCATAAGGCGTAATTTATTTGCTTGCGCTAATGGAATAATGAATCCATGAAAGAATGTATGATGTGCAACGACAGGGATATGGCTTTAGAAGTATAACATTAATCTGCATTAGGCCAAAACTTCCAAACCAGCAATTGTAAGGCTGTAACACGGAATGACAAGTCAAGGCAGGCAGAATGCCTATCAGCACGCAATTTGTCAATTCACATAACAGTCCACACACAATGCATATACTGATAATTGGCAGATGCCATAACTGTACAAGTATATACAAAGTCATGTACTTCTTACAATATAATGTACATAATGCATCACGGAGTAGATGACATAAGACTCAATGCACATAGTTACGGAGTAGTTAAACCTAAGCATCCAGGATATGAAACTACCAGGCGGTTTGAGTCCTACCAGAACTCAGTATTTTCAGGTAGGTGGCAGATAGAAAGACGAGCTGCCTCAATTACACAAACTATGAAAAACAAGTAGAATTATAGTCACTGTAATCAGCCACGCCACAAAACAGAATACCACAACTCAGATTTTATCTATAAACAGCTAATTAACAAGTTGCTTTTCATCAGGCAAAGCACAAAATTCCTTCACAAAAAAACCTGATACATCAGGCAATGCCACTTTTGCGTCTACATTGCCGTCTGATGCGACTTTGCCACAATCAATCAATCATGACCAAATATTTCTGAGTCATCATTGACAATTGTAATCTTAGATGATGCTGGAGAATCTGACGGCATTAAGACCTTTTCTTCAGTGATTAAGCACTCAAAACTCTATAATGTCGAGTTTTGATGAAATTTTAACGATCCATAAAGTAATAGAAAAGAACGTTTGTTCATGTAAACAAGCAGTAACTCAAAACCTAATATGATTCGTGAATCAACGACTCGCAGTCTACGAGAATATAAAATTTGGACGACGTTAAACAATTGCGCTTAACAACTACTGCGAGATTAAATATACATGCATAAATTTGATCGCTAACATTGATAAGAACATAATCAATCTCATCAACATACAACAAACACTTTACACTACGAACATACAAATTTTGCACGGAACTAAACAATCGAACTCGAAACAGAAGCTACGCTTTTGAATTCACAACATAATCGAACTTGAAAGACAAAAAACTTCACTAAATCAAAAGCGAGTTACGAAAATTACATCGATTGATTGATTGATTCGCCGTTGTAACCGATGTTGATATCGCTGAAAATGCCGGAAACGGAAGAGAAATTGGAAGGATACGGTTACGGAATTCAGCTTCCTTCGTTTTTTTTGTTCTTTCTCTTCGGTGTATCTAATTGTGGCGGGAGAATTTGGAATTAATTGCAGGAAAGAATGGTGAAAAAATAGATGAAAGACGGTGGTGGCCTGGTGGAGTAGTGGGTTTGTGGACTGGGTATTGTAAGGATTGTGCAATTGTGTTGTTACGATGTGGGAATTTGGGGTTACTCATGTTTATGTGTGTTAATGGACTCGTTTGTGTTTTGACTCAAGTTTTTTGGGCCAATTGTGTTAGTCAAAGTCCAAATTTTTTTTTTTTGATCTTTTATGGTTGGTCAAACGTTTTCAACCGAATAATCCTGACTAACTATATCTTTTGGCCACGAGTTTAAAAAGTCGAGAACTTATTTTGAATCGATCGTCGTTTGCAATAACCTTTTTTTTTTTATTACGAGGGGACTCCCAACCACTATTCTGGGTGTGCATTGGTTAAACCCTCGGGTATATGTAATAGTTTGCAAAACATGTGTACTAGGTAAGTCACTCGAGACTCTGAGAGAGACATGCTTGAAGTATAGAAGGCATAACTTCAACTTATAAACACCACAAGATTGCTCTTAAGAAGCCTTGAACCCGAGTCCCTTGAGATTTTTGCCCAAGTTTTAACCACGAGATCCTTGGTTTGAAAAACTTTCGCCATTTCGGACTTCGTGACCAAGAATTGTGGAAAGTCAAGATCTTTTAGTTCAAAAATAGAGGAACAACTTAGAAAATGAAAAAAAAATATCGGGTATCGTATTAATTATCATCACCTTCATCACAACAATAATCTGAACTCCCAATTTTCCTCAAAACCTTCTAAGGTAAAAGCGGAAATAATAATGGAATAAAGGTAGTATATGAGAAGGGGGAGCCGAAGTCTATAATTTGCAACATTACCTTGTATAAGACGATTTATGTGGACGTTTTGTTTAATTGTATTTTTAACAACCCTATTATTTTTTACGTATAATTATAATCAATATGTTTAAACGATTATGTCTTAATAAAATAACATATTGTCAAAACATAAATATAAATTAAATAAATACTAAATTCTTCATAATTACTTATTTTCCACATGCATTTGGTAAGAATATATATATGGGCGGTGTAAGCTGACCCGATCTGGTTCGTGTTGTCTTATCTCTCATACTCAATTTCGGCCAACCCACATGACCCTAGCCTGATCCACCGGCTTGATTTTTGATGTCCCTGCCTGCTTGGCCAATGAAAGACAATAAAAAATCGGAATTACTTTTTCACATACGGATTTTAATTTTTCACATACATTTTTTCATAAAGTTTCTATATCCTACCCTTTTACCTAAACCTAATCAAAACAACTCTCGTGTATACATCTTTGCTTAATATTGAATTTAATTAAACTAAAAACTTAAACAAT
>VHZZ01000123.1:86453-101032 GCA_009801015.1 Silene noctiflora
TGTATCCAAACACCCACACTCCATTTCCCCTCCCCTTCCCTTCTCTCCCTTTCCCTTCTCTCTTTCCCCTCCCCTTTCTTTCCCTCCACTTTTGCTATCCAAACACACCCTTATATTTGCTTTATTTTTCTCTTACAAAATATAGTAAGCTGTAAATTATTCACTGGGCAGAGAGAGTAACAAAAGTGGAAAGTTATTTAAATCGGCTTTATTTTAATGGGATGATGGTGCATATTCACCTTGTTGTAATTTGCCGCGGTTATAGGTAGGACTCAATACAGAATCTCCCTTACTACTAAGAGAATAAAAATTCTCTTGGTTTTTCCTCCAAAATGTATTCAATTTATTAAAGGAAACAAATAAAACTTTCTTTTAATAATCTATTATCTTTTTTCATAAAATCAAATCTTATTATAATTATAATTATAATCTAATCTTTTAATTAAATTTAAAATTATGATTTTTTTCATTATAATAAAATAAATTTAGCATTAAACTATAGACTATATGTTGCTAAATTTTTCACAMTGCAATAATGATTAATTTAGAAAATAACTTAACACATACTTACTATTAGGTTTGTAATAAAAAAAAAATCATTCAATTAATTAATAGACATTATTAACAAAATTGTCGATAAACAACAAAATTATTTACGATATGTGCGAATTAAGCTCCATAATTGTTGAACTATTAAGGAATTGATGAAGTTTTAAGAAGGGGGAAAACTTTTTTTAATTTATTAGAATGAAGGGTAGGATTGGAATAAAGAGGTAAAATGCGCGGGATTTAGTAAAAGTGTGCGCGGGATTTAGCAATTACGTTTTAGTTAAAATTTACTTATTGGAATTGTCCTTATCTTATTACTCGAACTAGTTCTATTACAAATTAGGGATGATAATGAGACGAGATGACTTGCAATCGACTTGGTATTGGCTCGGTTCATGTGAGCTTGGCTTGGGTCTTTTACGAGTCAACCCGATCAAAGCCAAGCTCGGTTTGAAAAGCTCACGAGCAACTAGATAATTTTTTAGTACTATAATATCGTTTTTTTTACAATTTTTTTTAAATGAGATTACTTTACATTCAGTTTATGAAAATAATCGAGTGGGGTCGATAAATAGCATTTCATAAATGAGATTACTTTACATTTACCTTACTTACTCCGTAGAAGCCATTGTGGCCTACTCGAATCAGTTCGGCTCATTATCACCCTACAACTAACATTCTTCAAAAGTCAAAACCCAAATCAAACAAATAATGGAAAATGCACGCAGTGCCCTTAAGTTTTAACTTTTTGCCTGAAATATCCAAATTTTTTATCCGGAAAACATTAAGAAGTCATAACCCGTGTTTACGAGTTCGGAAAGTGATAATGGTTTTTTTTTTTTTTTCAAATCGATCATCTTTTCGAGAACTACGATTTGAAAAAAAAAATTATCGTATTTGGATCCCGTGGCTAGGATTCCACGAATTTCAAAATCGACAATTTTTTTTCCAAGAAAGATGATCAATTTGGAAAAAAAAATCTCTTTGTCTGAGTTCTTACGAGTTACGACTTCTTAAAATTTTTCGGATAAAAAAATTGGGTGTTTCGGGCAAAATGTCAAACCTCAAGGGCACCACGTACAAATAAATTAGAGGTGATCAAATGCACACTTGAGCCGAACATGGATCGGGCTCACGTTAAATTTTTTTGACCCACGGATAAATAGGTTAGCGGGTTTAGGATGAGTTTGTGAGCTATACCTTCGAATTTTTCGTAAAATGCCTAAATAAGCGGGCGAGATGACCGATTTAAATGTTGAACGGGACAACTCATAAACAACTCGAAATAAATGAACGGGATAAAGTGAATCTACCAACAAAAGTACCAAACTACCAAATCGCCACACTCAATCTGACACTAATCCTCCAACATCTGGTTAGCCTGAACAACAGCCATTGAGGATTGTACGGTGGCACACTTCTCGCCGCCGTCTCGAAACCAAAACAACCCAGCCTTTATGCCCCCGTGATCGTCGCCACCGCCACCGTTGACGGTATCAGTGTTGAATGGTGTCCAGCAAAGGGATAGGAAGTTCATCAATGTATCTAGCATTTCGCCATTTCGCCATTTCGCTACATCTCTTGGTAAAATCCTCACTTCTCCTAATTCTTCCATTTTTGTATATGGTAAAATCTGAAAAATTACCGCGGTGATTAATCTCGCTTCTGTGTGTTATTTCTTTGTTTTATACTCCCTCCGTCCCATTTGTTTAATTACCTATCCCACTTTGGGTTTATTAGTCAATTGTTTAATTTTCTATTTTAGGAATGCCTTTGGTCTGCAATTTGATTTCTGCACTCAATTTGGTCCACTTCATCCAATAATTGGCCCCGTCCTCTTTTCTTGGTCTTTGTGGTAACAAATGACCGGGAGGGAGGGAGTACACCGTCGTAAAGCAAGAAAAAGGGTAATATCGCGTATTCGTTTGTCTTTTGAGTAAATTGAATTACTCTTTTTATTTTAAGTGATGTTCGTCGCTTTTTTCTTGGGTTTGTTGGGTTTAACGGAGGATCTTTGGTGAATGAAGCCGGTATATCAGAATTTTTCTGCTTAAATTATGTTCAAATAATCAAATCCAATCGAAGATGTTTTTGTCTAGGTGGTTAGAGGTATTGTAGACAATAGGTGTCAGCTTCTAATCCCCCTCCCCCATATTGTATTGCGACTAAGTGGACACTTCGTTGGACAAAAAAAAAAATCAAATCCAAGCTATTTAAGAGGGTGTTAGCCGTTTGGTTCATCTACGGGTAAGGGAATAAAACGAAGAAAGGAAATAATGAGAAATGAATGAGGTTAGCCCAAATTTAACTTGTTTGGTTCCTCAATCAAAGGGAATAAGACAATCCAACAACTACCCATCTCCTCCCCCTACTAACACCAACCATCACAAATAGCCACAAGACCACCCCCACCTCCACAATTGACAGCCATTGACAACACTGACCTCTTCGCCGGCATTATAGTTGCCAGGCTGCTCATGTAATGGCATTTGTCGTTAATATAGTATAAGTTCAGATCAATATTTTGACCCTTGTACTCTTGTGGGGAGCTTTATGTCTCATATCGTTTAAGTTTCCACTTAGTTCCGAACGAGGCTAATGGATGTCAAGGGATGGTCCAAAACTAGTATTAATCTTAATATTAAGAGGGTAGATAACGACCAAAGTCATCTAGGGTTCACCATGAAATGGATACACGCTCAATGGCCATGTGTAGTTTGTGTGGTGGAGGGTCACAAGTCACAACAAGCATAGTTGTTCATCAAAAGCAAGTTCTTCAGGACCTTTGGGGTAAACTATGAAATTAGTTTAAGTTTGGATTTCGTATTTGAGTTTGAAGTTTTTATTTACTGTATGTATTTGAGTTATGGGGTTTTAATTTAAGTGTGAATTTTGTATTTAAGTTTGAAGTTTTTAATTAAATTTTGATTTTGTATCCAACTTTGAAGTTTGTCGTATTCGTATTTGTGTTTTTTTTTTTAAGATTAAATGGACCCGGGCCCACAGGATGATACAATTCTTTCTCTGCAATCAAGTCACAGAAGCGAGGCTATATGGAAAGGAGAGGTAACAATCACATTGTCATACTAATCATCTTTTAGTGTCATTTAATTTAATTACTCTAAAAATTTTCATTTATTTTACTCGAAGGAGTATGGTGTCCTCACATGTAGAAGCCATTTAAGGATACTCTCGACATTTCCAGTGCCTGAACCTGTCACCAATTTCATTAGTAACACGCAATTTAGTGGAATTCAGAGACTTTGTTACGTGCCAATAGACAATGACTTAATCACCGCATTAGTTGAGCGGTGGAGAGAGGAAACCCACACATTCCACTTGCCTTTTGGAGAGGTAACAATCACATTGCAAGATGTGGCAGTACTATTCGGGTTAGGAGTAAACGGGAGACCAGTTACGGGTAGTAGTGACCATGTTTGGGTGAAATTATGTGAGGAATTGTTAGGACTTAGGCCAAGTACCGCGGCTTTGAAAGGTTCAAAATTGAAACTAACGTGGCTTCATGACAATTTTCAAAACTTACCAAACAATGCAAATGAGGCTACGTTGCACTGTCATGTTAGAGCATACTTGCTTTACTTGATTGGAGCGGTATTATTTCCAGATAAAAGTGGAAATTCCGTGAGTTTGCTATTTTTACCCCTTTTGGAGGATTTGACCCAAATAGATGAAATCAGTTGGGGAAGTGGGGTGCTTGCATGTCTCTATCGTAACATGTGTAAGGCAAGCAAGAAATCGGTTTGGCAGATTGCTGGTCCTATACTATTACTACAGTTATGGAGTTGGGAGAGAATATCAATTGGACGTCCGATTATCCGCAAGTCACTTGTCGTTGAGGAGGAAGGAGTTAGCTATCCACTTGGGTCTCAGCTCCGGGTAGGGGTTGATCCTTTAGGGTGTAAATGGCTTCGGGTACACCGATTTTATAAGGATCATAGACTTGGACTTAACGTGTTGAGGGACCTATTTGACAAAATGGTGGAGTTGCAATTTGTGTGGGTACCGTATACTGCGACCGTCCTCCAAAATCTATCGCCTAGGTGTACCGAAAATCAAGAAGAATGGCTTGTAATCACGCCACTTATTTGTTTTGAGGTGGTTGAATGGCATTTACCTAATAGGTGTGTTCGCCAATTTGGTTGGCATCAAGCAATTCCTTTACCGTGCAACACAACTGTTGAATTGCATGAAATCAGTAGGAAGGGGGATAATACAACAAATTATGCCGTGATACATGCAGAATCAATTGGGTTGTGGAATAATCGAATGAACAAAAGGGTTCAACCTGGAAATCGATACTCAGGTTTGATGGATCATGATGACGAGTACTTGAAATGGTACCATGCCATCACCCGACGCCTCATTAGTCCTCTTAGCAGCATGGTTTATGATGATTACGAAAATCATCATAATTACTACCCTACCGCGGCCGACTATCAGACACTTGTAAGTTTTCATTTACTTTATTATATATTTACTTATTTAGCTTTTACGCTTGTATTTCTAATAAATTGTTTTACATATTGCAGACCGAAGGTATCATATTCAACTATAATACAACGACAACAATGCTCAACAACATGCCGGATGATGTCCCTTTGGGCTATTACACTATGATTGAAAAGATGCATACTATGTCACTTAATGCTTTGCGCAAGACAAGACAAGGCCACCTTATTGGAGATGAACAGCCGAGAGAGTCAACCCCACCAAAATACGACTTCCGCCAATTGGAGCACCATCAACGACACAACCCAAGCCAAGAGAGCGAAGAACGGGAATCATCTTCAAGACCACAAAAGAAAGGGAAAAGTCGTGGGAAGCGTTAGAATTGTACTCTAATCGACACGACTATTGTGGTTGATTTGGGTTCTTATGAATTGTATTGTATTTCGTAATTGACTTAATTGAGTTTATATTAAACTTCATTTATGAAGCGGGTTTTGTGAAAGTCGCATCTTCAATGTGGTTGATTGAGGTTGCAATGTTACTTCGCTAGTGTGAATTTCACAAGCAGAGCAGGACATAATGGTCTGCCTGTGTAGCGCCATAGCAAGTTGCTGTCCGAGACAACGTCTATAGTAGAATAGACCTAGTCGCTTTCCCAAACCGCGTAAACCAGAATGGTACACTTGTTGGGATCATAAGATTTCGAATGTAAAAGTCTTATCCTCCTGTTTTCTTACCATGTCTGAAGGTTTTCCAAATTTGGCACACATTATCAAATAGTGGTGTTCCGAAAATTTGCTAAATATCTTAACCAAGAGAGGGACGTATAACCTATAGTTTTCAATTGTCTTAAAACTAAGAAAAGTTGGTGAACAAATAGTGCACGTCTTCATCTTCCTTTGTCTCTTTTTGGTACGTCACAATAGTGGATATTATATACTACCAAACATTATAATAAAGTTTGTCAGCAAAATATGCACATTATTCTGCCCATTGACGCAAACCTCAATGTTGTTTAAGACGGGTGTATTTGTCTTAAGATTAAAATATGAAAGAATAGATTAACTCGTTTTATGGGAAAGATCTCACAATAATATAAATTTATCGAGTCTGGGTGCAATACTTGTACAATTAGGAAATTGGTCGTGCAAAATCGGCTAAACCAAATATTGAATCTAGAGGTCGACGACTATTGTCGTCGCAGTCTAACCCCGGTCCCCGGGTATGGCATGTACAGATTGGTACAGACTTTAGACCTGCACATTTTTCTGTTTTGCTCTACCTGCTTTTGCAAAACATTCTAGGCAGTAGACAAGTCAAAAGAATACCAAGCTTGAAGATGAAGCTACATATTTACAAGGGTGAGCAAAAAAAACCAATTCCGGTTTTATAAACCGAAAACCGATTGTGAAAACTCAAAAATTGATTCCTAACTTAAGACTATTTTACTATTAGGTCAAAATATCAATGGTTTTTTCTATAAACTCACTTTTATCATTTGAATCTTGCCATATCCAACTAATTATTGCGTGCCCTTAAAACACGTGTTAGAAAAAACCCGTGTCAAATCTAGATTCCTAACATTAGACTATTGACTAATTTGGCCTGAGTCTTGAGGAACAACTATGACTGGACTTGTCTTAGTCTCCTTCTTCATCATCATCAACTTCGCAAAAATACTCATCGCCTTCTTCACTAAACCCGTCTTTTGACTCTTTTTCCTTCCCTTTTCGGCTTCCTCTTTCACATCATCTCCCTTCTTCCTAACCCGCTCCACAAAATCCCCAATCGGAGCCCCATTTCTCACAAACGCCCCAACTAAATCCCCGAACAACTTATCAATTGAACGCTCAAACCTCTTTGAAACAGCCCCTTTACCTTCCTTTACAACACCAGCAAACATTCCAACTTTTACCAACCCTTTTCGGTACATGTCACAAGCGTTTAGTATAAACTCAGCGCGATCCATAAAGTGTTGTTTAACCAAGGGATCGAAGTTCTTTGGTGGCTTCCATAGCACCCAAAGCATTGTCTTGCAACTAAGGACAAATGCGTCTTCGCTGTAGGTTAAGGCTTTCTTGTCCCATAACTTAGACCCGGACAATGATCCATAACCCGGCTCATTGAAGTACGGCCTCTCGTTTAAGACCAATGCCTGGATTGATAGGAGTACCTGCATTAACAGTTAGCAATGTGCTTTGCGAGTCTGTTCCTAACACGATTCTAGTGAA
This sequence comes from Silene noctiflora, assembly GCA_009801015.1. Taxonomy (NCBI): domain Eukaryota; kingdom Viridiplantae; phylum Streptophyta; class Magnoliopsida; order Caryophyllales; family Caryophyllaceae; genus Silene; species Silene noctiflora. The sequence continues at coordinate 93,704 of VHZZ01000123.1, forward strand.
TTAAAATTGTCAAACCGTTCCACATTCAAACCGTCTTACACAATTATTTCTGTACAAGGTTAGCTTAGCATATAACATTTGAGTAATCAGTTGGTTACATATCACTATCAACCACAAAACTCATATAGCAATTAGTATGGGATAATATAGGCCAAAATCAAAGCGATCGACGTGTGGCGTGTTGTAAAAAGACGAACGAACACGACATGAGAATTAATTTAAGGTAATGAATTCCCTAATAATTAACCAAACTCTCCTACTTAGTACCACACTACTAGTCAGATCTACAACCACCTCTTTTGCTCTTTTGTTGTTTGTTCCCGTCTCCATTGACGTTTAACATCGAGAGTGTCGAGTAAAATGTCTCGCTAAATTGACAAAGACGATTCAATGTCGTAAACAATTTCACTTTCAGAAAAACCACTTTGTGATTTTTAATCAGTATAATTAAATTGTACGGAGTATCTTCAATTCTTGTCTAGATAATATTATACTTTCACCGACTCAACTAATTACATTTCCATTCTTTTGTAAAGAGTATTCTAATCGACAATCAAAGACATAATTAAAATTTCACCCAAAAACTTAAATGATCCATTTGAAAATGTTAAAGACTGATAAATCCCCTTACTATAAAAGCTAAATCATTTAAAGACTTCTGATTGGTGGGCCCCGCCACAAACTTACCTTACATTTATTTAAGGTCATTTCATTCAATTATTTTTTATGATTATTACCTCTAATCTAACTAACATATTTCGTATGTCATCTAAAAATCAACAGTGCATTTTTTTTGCACGGGATTAAAAGTAGTTCACCATATAGCTAAAAAAGAAAAAATTCATGGCGTATGAGTTTGTCTAACATGTGACAGACATTGCGGTGAAGTGGTAAACCCATGACTTACCCCCACCAAATTTTAATCAACAAATCTACCAATATTCTAGGAATTTACTGTTGACCACAAGATTTAATCATCTACTTAACCAATAATCTAGGAATTTACGGTAGACCACTAGATTGATCGAAATCCTCCAATTCCATGCTTCAATCAAATAAATTTAACAAGACGATTTTATATTATTATTGTAGAAAACGGAGTTCAATTACATAAAACATGACCAAAAAATGTTGAAAATAATTGCTGAAAGACGCGTTTTATAATATAAAACGTACTTGTTCAAGGTTAAGTTAGTTTGTCACACAATATTTGTGTCACAACAAATATATTAAAACTTGGGCAATTATTTTCGTGGAAGTTTTTAGGTAAATAATCACTTGATTTTACGATAATGCTTATATAAAACGGTTTTATATAAGAATAACATTAACGTCCAGGCAACCAGGTTATAATCCGGGTAAACTTTTAACTTTATTTTCACAAAAGTGAAAATGATTAAAAATATGGATCAGGTTATAACAAATAAATAATCCGAGTCCGTCTCAAACTTAAAACGATCTATAACAAAATGGATTATGCATATACCTGAAGAATAGTAGAATTATTAGAATCCCACCTCTCAGACTTATCACCAGACCAAGTATGAATCAAACTAAGACAAACCGTCCCGCTACTATACAAATTCGGGTTAATCCGAAACCCAAAACTCCAATAATAAACCGAAGGTGGTCGAGCCGGGTAATCCGAAGGAAAAGCAATATCAAAGAAAAACAACCCATCGTGATAAGGAGTACCCCGGGCACCAATAATCGCTGCCCGGAGTAAATCAACCCGGGTTTCGTAAACCCGGACGTAAATCGAGTCAGGTAAATCCTTAGAAAGTAACTTCCATTCTTGCATTATCTTCTGTTGGGCCGGTCCAGTTTTTGACAAGGTTGATTTTGGTTTGTTACAGTAGTAATGGTGGTCAGAAGCGTCGGTAACTACGTCGAATTGTGGGAAATTTTCGACGGTAATTACTGCTGGGGTAATTTCTGTGGTCATTTTGGTTGGAAGGGGAAGGAGGGAGGGAGGGAGGGAGAAAGTGAGGGAGATTGGTTATATTGGAGGAGCTGTTATGGGTGAATTTGTTGAGTGAGGAATTTGAGGAGAATTGGGAGTCAAACTAATGATTAAAGAGATTATTAAATTAAAGAGATAAAAGAGAGAAAGTAAAGGGTAAATTACAAATTTTGGAAAAAAAAATTGATTGAAAAAGAGAAAGTAAAAGGTGGAATAAGACGATCTAACACTGTTCAGATTGTCTGTCTTTTTTAGAAAAAAATATTTATTTATTACTATCAAGTGATTTTTTGTTGTTTTTATAAATGGTCGTCCATGGAGTGAGACCGTTTCACATAATAATTAGTAGGGAAAAACAAGAAAAATTGTTTTAAGCATTGAATTAGTTCATTTTTGTAGGTGGTAGTGTGAGTTAGTTGATAAAGTTGTTAAATTATGATCATCATACTCGTACTTGAAAATTTGTCATGTAGAATATCTCTCTTAAGCGCTTTACGAACATAAATAAATAACATGATGTACTTTTATTTATTTCGGTCTTAAATAATCACTATGTTAAAATCTGTTTAATATGAGTAGTAAAAATAAGGTACTTTATGGTTTGAGAATTGAGACTATTTCTTCTAGAGTTCTAGACTATGAATTGTCAGTTGTCACCTGATAAGAAGGTGGTTGACCTGGTATACGATATTTACAGGCCATAATATATATTTATGAGTTTGTACCAAATGTAACAGTTACGGATTCCCTGTCATCATAGGAAAAAAAAAGTACTTTTAACTTGGATTTATACAACTATACCTCAACTATAATTTGGCCCTTGTCATACAATTCCACATTTTCCATTTCTCTTATATTTTGTCCTTTGATTGATTACTCAAAATTGGATACAAACAGAAAACTGTAAGAGAAGAACCAGAATACTTTGATTATTATATAATTGAGTAATGGTCCCAAACCAATTTCAGCATACTATCTTATTAGCTTAATTACTAACCAAGTAACCATCATTAAGCTAATCCAGTTTTTCCGGGTCGTTTACAGGCCGAAAAGGTACTACATGACCCAGTCCAAATCAATGTTTACAGCTTAGAGTTGCCTACTTTTCGGCCTGCTATGAACTCCTGCAATTCCCTGAACTTTTCCGATGGCATTGCCTGGTAATGCTTATGAGCTATTCCCTGTTAGTTACAAGCCAAAAAAAAAAGAGTGAATGAATAGGCACCTAAACTTCCGCCATGCTTTAAGCAACTGATCGGTTAAAGACGAGTTAAATACCTTTTCGAGTGCTAATCCATCGCCTAAACTGAGCTTCAAACCGTCATTGATGATGGCTTTGTATCCTAAGACAAGGTTTTTATTATTCTTTATGATAGCCTCCGCGATTTCTTGTGCTTTAGTCAATAGTTCCCCTTCTTCGACCAGATGATTTACAAGTCCTAGCTTTTCACCTTCTTCGGCAGTCAAAGGGACCCCAGTAAACGCGAGTTCACGAGCTTTGTTCGGTCCTATGATCCGGGAAAGCTTTTGTGACAGTCCCCATGATGGGAATATACCCAGTCTGCAGGAGACATATAAGCACTGATACTGAGAGAACTCAACTGTGAGCAAATAAGCAAATTACAATATGTAACACAATTATGAACAAGAGAAAGCTTAAACTAGATCATTCGATTCGACCTATAATTGATCTGAGTGAAAAAGTTGAGGAAACGAAAATATACTGAAAGTCTGAAAATTCTGTGTAAAACATACGCGATAGTATGAAATTCATTGATATCAAATACGGAATACAAATTACAAATTACAAACTTCAAATACTAATTTTAGTTAAAGAGGTGAATCGCAACAATTTTGTATAAAGCGAAACAAAGTTAAAGGGTCAATTACCAATTTTACTCGACCAACAAGCAGTCGATATATATTCTTTAACAGCATTCAGCATGACTGACAGTCGATAAAGTCCAACTTATTTATTTAATCGATAAGAAAGGCAATTGATTTCCTAATTACTCCGTATAACATAAAATTTCAACCCTGATCAACACAACTTAAAATCAAAATGCCAAATTAATGAAAATCTCGCCTTGTATGAGAATCTATGAAAATAGTCCCTTTTGAAGCGACGATAATATCACAACCAAGAGCAAGCTCAAAGCCAGCAGTAGCAGCAAACCCAGAGACAGCCCCTACAATAGGCTTCCTACACCGCTCCATCTGAACAATGGCGTCAACCTCTGTATCCTTTACCGCTCCCTTGAACACTTCCTCAGCAGCTGTCAGATCAATCCCTGAGCAGAAGGCTCGTCCTGAACCCGACAATATTATGACCATAACTGTGTCATCTGCGTCAAGTGACCTGAAGGCTTGTGCCAATCGAGCCAACATGGGTTTGTTTAGTGCATTTAGGGAATTAGGCCGGTTTAATGTTATGTGTGCTATTCCGGTGGGTTCTCTGGTTACCAGGATGATGTTTTCAGATGGTGGATTCATTTTCTGGCCCGGAAAAGGGTTACGCGTGGAAGAGATTATCAAATGGGTGATCTTGATAGGAATTAGGATGTTTCTGCCTGTGATCTATTGATTGTGTGCATACTGAAATGTGCAATTAAATCTTTTTTACCAAACAATTAAAATCTCATAATCTCATATATTTATAGAAAGCAATCAACATGATACTGGAATGTATTTGGTTATGTTACCAGTATCTTTTTCTTTGGAATGTTTATACGGTTTCCAAAGACGGGCACAACTAGCTCGTCGTTGAGCAAAGCTTGACTTTAGTTACGAATAAAAGATGGTATGGCTACAACGGTGGTCAGTTATCCACAACGACGACAATAAAGTGGGATGACAACAAAGAGCTGTTTCTAATGGATGAAATGCACAAATGTTCATATGGGTAACAACGAAGAGCTATTTTTAATGGATGAAGTGGGACGACAATTTTGAACGTACAATGTAAACTCGGCTGGGGCTTTTCCAGCGGAAGCAGTATTTTCTGGCTCAGAAACAACCGGGGATGTCAATAAAGAACCTGCAAATATATACTCTTAACTCATCAATAAGTCGTACATGTCATCTACTTTAGTTAGTAAAGTCAAAAGCGGTCGTACATATGACTTGAGTTGAAAACCAGCCACCGACAAAATACTATGTTTATGGCTCCCTCTAAAAGAAAGAACTCATTGATGAATTGCTTGCTGTTTCTGTGTTGAACATTGTCTTGCCGCATCAAATGGCTTAATTTGTCTGTTTCAAGATCCTTCAGTAGATATAATCTTTCACATATGTTTTGCTCTCCAGTCAACTGCAAAACTCCTATCATCTTCATCGTCATCTTCACTTGAGGATTCATCTTGGACGGATTTCGATTGCGAAATATCAGACGCTCTATCAGCTTTTCTAGATCTAGCAGCAATTAAATCCATTTTAATGCTCTTGTACTTTTCCACTCTCTCTATTAAGGCTCTGGAGTGAAAGAACAAAACGACGAGAAACAGTTTTAAGGAATTTTTACATGTACGGAGTCTTATGTAATACTTCCTCTATTTCAGTAAGCCTCATTTGACCATTTTATACCAAAAAAAAGATAAAAAACAATCTCAAAGGGCTTATTCGCTGAGATGGAGGGAAGAGTTTCAAACATTCGCCTACCTTTGCTCTCTAGATTCTTCTTCCTCTATTTGCTCTGCTGCATCAATCTGCAGGCATACAGATATGTCACAGAAGGCAAGTAAGAAATGACTAAGAAGAAATCCACATGCTGTAGACTCAAGCAGTCAAGCCCAACAGTTCGCAAAACTGCAAAACTAATTTCCTCAATGGTGTTGAAAGAATGGTGTTTCAATTCCAATAGACCAAAGAGGATTCTTTGGCTTTGAAATGTGATCAGCAAAGCAAAATGACTCCGTCAATAACCAGTGCTTCATATACTATATACTACGAAGTATAAGCACGTTGATACAATTTGCAATAACCTCTTTCCGTTCTCAATAAACGGGAAAGGTTGTATACATCTAACCCCCTTGCACTACCAACACGAGGAGGCATTAGAGTGAAGTTGTTATGGTCCTTGATGAGGATGTACGAGTTGGTAGGTGAACCCAACAAAAACAATACAGACAAAGAACTAAACAGATAGCATGAACGAAAATGGCGAAGGCAAGTGAAGATGCTAACCTCCTCTTCTTCAAAACGGTTGTCGACCTCCATCAAGTCCTCTTGGATCAATTTCTCAAATTCTTTGTACTCGTCTCTGATAATGGTTATTAGTTGATCAGTCAACAACATTATGACAATTAGGTAAATGAAGAGCATCCATTAAAAAGCAAAAAGAAAGCACAGCCGATTGGATAAAATTACAAACTGAAATACAAACATCACTTCTCACCACAAAAACATTTATCTTGAACCAGAAAGTATCAATAAATTTTTAAGCCAAAAAACTTAACTTGCCTTTTAAGTACATAAGAACTAAATAATTAATAAGCATGTCAAGATTATTCCAAAGAATTTGACCAAAACGTCAACGAGTAGCATATATATCTCCACCTAAACTAAGATTGTGAGCTACAAGCTGGATAAATGGAACTTACTTGACATCAGGTTTCACAGGTTCAATGCCACGTGCCCGTAAATCAGCATCTTTGTTATCAAAGAACCCTTCAGGTATAGCTCCCTTTGTCTGCTTAGTTTCTGAATCACGAATGGGTATATCAGTAGCTTTGTTACCAAAGGAACCTTCAGCTGGAGGTAGAGCTACCTTTGTCTCCTTAATTCTTGTGTCAGCAGTCACATTCTCTGTAGTACTTGTGGGGTGAGTTTGATTAATACTTGCAAGCTTAGATGACACAGCAGTTCTGGAAGCACCAACCTGCTCTACTTGAGCTGACCCTAACAATATACCCAGAGAAATTAGTTTTCTTTTTTCTTCTTTTTAATCAGCCAATCATCAGGAAAAACCTTATCTGGCAAACTTAAAGACCATAAATCACTTAAAGACCATAAATCATATAGTGCTGCAATTATTCACATTATTAGTATAAGGTAACTCAATGGCCATGGGGGCAGGCACCAGAATATGGATCACTGATTCACTGTGGCTCCTGGATTTATCCCTCGACAGTCAATCATCACCTTAGTGTTTTAAGTCGCATTCTAATCCCTTCCCCCAAGCCAAAAATGAGCTGGCTCTTGGGAGTTATGCTGATTGAAAACTTCAATGTATGCATGGAAGAAATTGCATGCAATAATCGAAAGACATTCACATATGCATCAAATCATCAAGTGATCAAGGTAACAGGACTACCCCAGTGCCCAAGAGACACAAATCTATTCCCTTCTCTTTCAGTACAATTCATTTA
>VHZZ01000123.1:104606-122214 GCA_009801015.1 Silene noctiflora
ATCGAAGAAGATTATTAGAACATAAAAACAAGACATAAGATTAACTTGTGATGACATTGATTTAAATTAAACCACCACCTCCAGACCAACCAACCACACCAACCACACCGAAGACCCAACTCAATCCAACTCAAACCCACACAATCCAAATTAAAATCAGACACACCCAAATTCACCAATCCAAAGAAAGAATAACCCAAACCGCCAAAAAGAATCCCCAAAAGCACCATCCAAGCTATCGAAGCTCCAAAGACCCAAAGACTCAAACTGACTCGTAAACACCACAGACACACTTGCATGCAACCAAACAGAAGAAGAAGGCCCAACACCAAATCCATCAGGCGAATCAAAAACACAACAAAGACACCCAAATCACCAAACGACACCTCCCAGGACCACCGCCTTACATGCAACCAAACCAAACAACAGGACGACAGTGACAGACACTAGTGAAAAAGGAAATGGGGCAGACAGGTGGGGGAAATGGGGGGATCACCATATCTAACCCAAATCAAGACCACATAGAACAACAACAAGATGAGCTACACTCATCAACACAGACGGACCAAAAACAAGAACACAAAAGTCATACCAGGGGTGGGGGGGAAGGGGGGAACACCCCTGGGATGGATTTAAGTTCAACGGTGACAGGACGAGGGAACGAAGGGACGGGAACAACAATGAGAGACCCCAACCAAACGGACGAAAGCCTTTAATGGCAACAACAAGACCAACCACAACTCCACCCTAGATGCATGCAAGGAGATCGGCGAACTCAGACAGACAGAGAACAAGGGGGACCAAAGAACCAACCCCACGTCACAAACACAAAACAAACAGAGCTGCTTGAAGACCGAAAGAACATATAATAACTCAGAATGTAGAGGAACGATCGTCATGACCACGGGGAAAGCATGAGAGATTTGAATCGAAATGGATAAGTGAAAAAACTGGGATGAAAGATTAGAAATTAAAATTGATAAAGGGACCATCGCCGGAGATAGGGCAAGACAGGCCCATCTCCGGCGATGGAGCAGACAGAGAAGGACGGTGGGTAGTTGGGGAAGGTGGAGGTTACAAAGAAGATATTAGGGGATTTTTTTAGAGAGAGAATTAAAGTAGCTGAATCTCTCGGGTTGGGGGAACCAAAAATTTAACATAAGTCGGTCATGTCCAGCTCACACTCGCAATCACCTCTACTATAATTCTGTCTATACAAATAAGAGCATCTCTACTACTCCGTATTATGTAAGGTAAAATCTTGAAATCGACCATTGTGGCTTCATAACGGCATTGGTTCACGGTTCACGGTTCACGGTTCACAAACACCAGTACCTGCTTAAAGTACATCAAACTTTGAAAAGGACAATGTTATCACAGATATTATGTTTTAAATCTACATAGTATACAAGAGTCAACCAATTTAGTGACTTCAGTCCTGTATTCTTTAAAACAAAAGATCGGAAATCGAGAACAAACTTTATATTGACAGGGTTCGAACTTTATGCATAAGAATATTAGGAAATAAATAGAAGTAGCTTTTTCTTACTGTAACAATAGCGAGTAATCTAGAAGTTCACAGAATTACACATACTTCTAATGATACCATTGTTGCCAGTTAGGACTCCTGCATAAGAGAGCTTTACAAAAGCCGAACCAAATGCTTGAAAGAAATCTTCACGATGTGCAGCAAACTGTTGAACAAAAGGTGCAGTTGCCGGATTGAAGGCCAACTCTGTGTCAATTTTCAGAATACCTCTACCAGCCATGGAGTTCTTGTAGTACCGATTATCAAATCTAAATGTTGTAGGATCATTGAACACAAAACTAGCATTTTGAAGTGCTGTTATGGATTCAGGACAAATCACTTTCAAAGCCACCTCAAAATCGGGATCCATTTTGCTAGACTTTTTCCCGTGAGGCATGTACAGGCGACTCATAATGTTTAAGCAGTGTGTAACTCCTAATGTATGGGATCCTGCAAGTAAAATATATTTATAGTTGCTGAATTTTGAATTTTACCATGTAGTTACAGTATACAGATTTAGAAGGTGGATTTAAAACCCCCGCACTTGATTCATGATTCAAACTCCTTGTGAAATGTGAAGAGACAAATATAATTTTAGACTCTATAAGATCTAGGACTCTAGGTAGCTCGTAAAGAACGCGAACCGTCGTCCTGAGACCTGAATTAAACCCAAACAGGACAATCACAACCTACCCCAATTGATCTGATTCAACTGTAGCAAGCTGGGCCAAACTTTAAGGCCCTGATATGGACCTGATTTGTAAACGACTTAGGTCAAGATGACTCATTTTTAAATTACTCTGTTCTATCAAAATAACCAATGACAAAAACCTTGATAACCATGAACTGAAATGACTACCGACTTATACCCAAATGACCTGACGAGTAATTACATGAACCGAAGTATCTTAATGACTAATGATAACACACCCGGAATAAACCTTCCAGAAATGCATAATATACCGAAATGACCTGACCTACACCTTACAGGTCTATTAAAAGCTATTGCTTACGAGCTACAACTCATACTCCTCCATTCTTTAACATAATTTACAACTTAAAGATGCATGATATAGGTAAGTCATTCAGAAGGTGCAAGACGGATTTGTTACGTACCAGGTGTTTTTCTCGGATCTCGTTTTCTAGTAGTTTATAGTCCTTCAAGAAATGCAACATAATGAATTTTGTATCTCAAATGTTGGTTTTGAAAACTAACGAACACGAGAGACATAAACTGAATGTTAACAGTGAGTACGGTTACCCCTACTAATATCAGATTTGAGACAAGGAGATAACAGTAAAATCACAGCTCCCAAGAATTCAATAACAAAAATGCAAATAAACATACCCATTATGGCAACTGCTTCTTCGGTATTCATCCCAAGCTTAGCAAAGAGCAGAAGGGCTTCATGGACCCCAATATCAGCTGAAGGAAGGGAAGCATCAGCAGCCTCAGAGCCTAAAGTAGAGGTCGAGTCTCTCCTACCTAAAGGAACATGAATCCTTGGACCCCCGGACACTGCAACTGCTTCTCTAGCAGCCAATACTATAAGGTCAGCACAAGAGACTTGTCTTGGACATACACTTTCGACAACTGATTTTACCATATTTATTGATTCCCTCTTCCGTATCCCAAAATTCTTGCTAGCTCCAATTTCTGACGGCATCAAGGAGGGCACGTTTGACAAGTCAATTAAGATTGAAGCATCACAACCCTGGCAAACAATTGTTTTTCTTATTACAAGAAAACTTGTGATAAAAGAACAACCTCTAACAACTCTAGACTTCAAGTAAAAATTAGCAGCCAGGAAACACATACTACCTTCATCCCATTTATATTGTACCCATTTGATTTTACCATTAATTTCTCTAAATGTATATGAAGATACAATGTTATATTTGACAGATTGTATTTATCAAACAAAATTTTCATATCATCATCGTTACAGGTTGTGAGTACATGAGTCAGAACTAGCAAAATTTGACCATCAAGTCAAACATAATATAAATGGGGTAAAGTCGCAAAGAGGTAAGCAGACTTAACATTGAGTAGAGAAGTGATAATCAAAGCAACCGTATGAAAAAGATTAAATGTTTATGACTAAATCATATATACAGCATAAACAATCAACCCACCAGAAGTAATGTGACAGCTGATAAGCACGACTGCTGAAAGTATTAGAAAGAGGTGATAGATTATTACCTGCACTTGGCAGTCATGGAACATGAGCCTAAGGAGAGCAGCAGGCGAAGTGGGATCTTCGGAAAAGATGGGAGCAAGAGCATCTCTGACAATGTCCTCGAGTGGAGGGCAAGTTTTATTATAGAAATTGAAGGACAAACCTTTAGGCTTGGGTTTGGTAGCCCCAGAAAAACTGAATGTGATAAGAATGGTGAAAATTAACAATATAGTACTGCTACCCATGATTTCTATCTCAAATCAATTTAAACCAAGATTTTAGGAGGGAGTTCTTTGTAAGGTGGAAGTAGATAAGAGTTTGGAGTATTATATACCTAAGAAAGCTGGAAAGTCTATATTTGATATTAATGAAAGTCTATATTTTAGGAGGGAGTTCTAATTTTGTTCATGTTACACACTTCACAGACAGAACAGTAAATAAGTGAAAGTTTTGTTTAATAAGCTTATATTATAATGGACAACTGTAAAAGCCATGTATATGCCTAAATCATGTTGAGCAACTAAATTCGCAGTATTAAACTCTAACTGACCTGTGATGTTAGTTCATTAATATGCAATACAAAGCCAATCAAGGATATATATATATGCTAATGAGAACGTCACTGCGCATGAGTTTCTGAGTTCTGACTATATACATCTTATGATAAACTTACGTTTCCTCTTTACCTCCTTTAAAAGGCTTCTAAGGATTTTATCACTAGTATATGTTGCTCGTGTAAAATCGTGAAAGGATGTAACAACGAACCTTATGTGTGTTTTATTTAATTGATTCAAAGCTTCAATAATTTTCACTGTTAGCAATCATATAAACATCATACATGGCTATTTAAACTTAAACTACTCTGTATTATTCTTTCAGTATCTTGTTATAGACTAGTTACGCCTCCTTCCCTTGAGCTCTTTATTTATCAAGCTACAGAACTACCGTCTTTTTATATTCATAATGTTTCCAGGTGAACCTCACCTTTATAACCAAAAGATAGAGAGAAATAAACGCTCAGGTGAACTTTATCCGTCCAAAAATTTGAAGCCAACCATAATGTTTACAAGCAGCTGGCTGGTAGTGAATGTTACAGGAAAAAAAAGTTCCTCTTATTGTAGCAGCATGTGAAAAAAGGTTGTAAATTTAATTCATTCCTCAAACTAGTAGCAACTGATAACTAACAATCATGCATTAATGACTGTCACATTATCTTCACAAAACAGAGATTCCATTTTCTCTTTCGTGAGGGTGAAGAACAATGCAAGGTGGAAATAAAATCAACATATAAAAGCTACCCAGTTGAAACGGAAACATTTACTAGGTCCATTTTTCCACACAGCACCTTAACTGTTCATTCCGATGGAGGCACAAACATTCTACAATGACAGGATCATATGTGGTCGAAATGTTGCCAATATTAGGTAGCAATGCAACAACAAGGCGCATCCACAACATTAAATCTCTTGCAGTGAACTAAAAATTATGCTACATCTCTACATAGCTAAACGGAATTATTTTTCACAAAAGCGTCTTTTCCTCCCTCCATTCTAATTATATTGTCATTGTGCAACATTGATGGTCAAATGGTGTCTAATTTTACTGATATTTTGTCATTGTACGATAGTTAAAACTTTTTCAAGATAATAATATGAAAATAGTTGTTTGATAAATCAAACATGATAGAAATTGCTATGTATCTCTAAGTACAATTGGAAAAGTTAATGGTCAAACTTAACATCAATTGATCATCAAAGTAAAATGGAAGCAATTCGGGATGCTGGTAGTAATTGTTTAGGCAAAGGCGATATACATAGTGGTAACCTACTCCTTGGCACAGTCAAATTTGAGGCTTTGGGGTAACAATATCAATATTGTCAAGTATTTAATTAGAATAACCCCAACAAGTAGGCACAACAACGGTACATGAATACATGATAGGAAATTAGGAATACACTAGGCCTTAGTTTGAGAGACAATTAAATTGACAATTTAAACAATATTTTGTGAGAATTAAGAATCTTGCAAATTGCCATATATGGTAAGATTGGTAACTTAGTAATAGAGTCACAGGTTACTAAAAGGATAAAAAGAACATGAGAAGAATCTGATGACTAGTAAAGCAGACTAAGCAGTAGAGTATGCAATTATGTCTCCTAAACTACCTACGGAATTATTCCCCTATAACTGTTTTTTTTTGTTACCAATAGGATTCTTTGAATAGAAAGCACTTGAGCCACACGAACTAAGATCATCTAGATGAAGGATATCAGTCTGCTCCCTCAAAGTATATTGATTATCGTCATTGGAAACAAAGTAATAAACTAATAATGTTGAATGTATATTACAACCTCTACTGGGACATAAAATTATACTCCCTCGGTTCCAGACAACTGTTTATGTTTACTTTGATTTGCCCTTCGCAAAATAAAGTAAATAAGTAAATGTAAACTAGGACTAGGACAAAGGGAGTAAACTATAAGAAATTCTGTTATTTTTCTCTAGCAATCAAAACATTTGTGTAATTGTTTGTCAGATAACTTAAAAGTAATACTCCGTAGCACTTATGCCCCTGAGAACAACTTCAGAATGCTACACAACTAGATCTGTAGATTTGAAAATATCAACTAAATCCTGAGACTGGCTTTATTGGATAAAATGAAGTTTTATAAATAGATGATTCACCTGGATTAGCCGGTATCACCTAGAAGAAGATGCTCAGGAAGAAATAATCAACATCAAGATACTTAAGACCAGTCTGCGCCACACCCAAAGAGAAGAGCAACTCTACCAACAGTATACTGTGTATGCTGATATTGAGAATTAGCATGACACAGGTTGGGATGTTGAAATTATCTTGGGTAGTGCATGAGAAATATCTCCAGAGGTCCAGACCCCAGACTTCAGAACGTTTGTGAATTCGAGATAGTTGAAAGTCTACTTATCTTGCAGGTTGCTCTGACATGAGGCTCATTCACAATAAATTCTCCAGCATTTTTAGAACCAAGACAATCAGCATTCCATAAATGAGTTAGACTTGGTTGAGTTAGGCTTGGTTATATGCGTGCAAAACTACAACCGTCTCAAACAAGATAACGAGGGTATTAGAGGCCTTGGCATTGTTCATGTAGCAAGCTATGGATAAGATCACCATCCTACCGTAAGACTTGGTGAGCTTTCCAGGATTTAATGTGAGTTTACAGTGGAACTTTGGAAAAGCGCCCTGAATCATTGAATCGCATCTCCTCTTTCCAAAATATTTCACCATGTTCATGGAGTATAAAGTTACACTGTAGTCAGAGATGTTACTACTTGCAAGTTACAAATGTATGTATACATCTCAAAAGCAATCAATGGCAGCCGCTGATACATTTGAATCCTATCAGTTCTGTCATCACGAATCTACAAGGCGCAGATCTATATCAAGCTCCTCATTTATTTCTGGCAAAGAATCTGATGTCATCTGACCCATCAAACAGTCCAACATCAAGAGAACCTCGTTCATATTAGAGTTTGCAGTGTCATCAACTCTAAACTTGTGTACTTCATTTCCTATCTCAACCCAGCTGTATCCAGGATCTGTTTTCAGGTCTACATCCTTCATCGCCTTCCACACTTTTGCTACCTTGTCCCACCATCCCACTCTTGCATAAAGTTTTGCAAGCTGTACATGGGTAGCAGCACAAGATGGTTCCAGTGCAAGCCTATTCTCAGCCGCCTCTATTCCAATCCAAACATTATCATGAAGCCTACAAGAAGAAAGAAGTGAGCCCCATACGACGGCGTTGGGTTTTATAGGCATGCTGAGAATAATCTTTCGGCTCTCCTCCACTAAGCCAGCTCGGCCAAGAAGATCTACAATGCATGAATAGTGACCTAAATTAGGCTGCACACCATATTCTCTCATTAAATTGAAATAGGTTTGACCTTTTTCGACAAGACCAACATGACGGCATGATGAAAGAACGCCCAAGAAAGAAATATGATCAGGCTTCACTCTAAGCTTTCTCATTTCCTCAAAAAGAATAATTGCCTTCCAAGCTAGCCCATGCAATGCATATCCCCCAATCATGGAGTTCCACGAAACAATATCTTTATCATGCATCCATCCAAATATAGACAATGCATCATCAACATTTCCACATTTAGAATACATTGAGATGAGTCCATTGGAGACATGAATATATGAATCCAAACCAAAACGAATAGCCTGAGAATGAACACTTTTCCCATATCCAAGAGAGCCATATCCAACACACGCAGTCAAGAGACTTGTAAGTGTATAGCCATTCGGTCTAAGAGATAAACTAAGCATTTGTTGGTAGAGCTCCAAGCAGACATTGACTTGAAATGCTTGTGCAAATCCGGAAATAAGAGCCGTCCATGAGACAACATTTCTTACCGGTTGTTCATCAAAAACCATCCTTGCTGAGCATAAATCCTCACATTTTGAGTACATACTAATCAGAGAACTCCCAACAAAAACATTCGTAGAAAATCCATATCTAATAGCTAGGCAATGAAGCTGAGTTCCACTATGTAGAAAAACTTTGAACCCACAATCACTTAGTGCATATGAAAGCATTGCAGAATCAACCCTCAACCCTTTCCTGTGTAGGTCAAAAACACTAACAACTGGATTATCCTCAAGAAAGATAAATGATGACTTAGAATCAGCTGGACTTTCGCTTCTAGGTTCTGGTGCCGCGAAACCAGTGGACGATTTTCTCTCACTTAATTGTTTCAAATGAGTCTGTAGGAAGTCCTGAATAAGCTGAGGAACTTGTTGGTTTTTGTTAGTAGAGCTTTTTGGGGACACAAGATCCAGAACTCTCAGTGCATTATTCAGTTTTTTTTCGTCTCTGCTCTCCTGCAGTCTACAAGTAGCAAATCCCTCGAAGTGAACAAGGGTTTGCAATGACGTAAATTTGAGGGTTTTACTCTTGAGATGCCATCTAGGACACCAGAAGCTCATTCTTAAGCAAAAGGCATAATTTCCATATTGAATTCTCCTCCCTTTCAAAATCCCTAAATCACTGAATAGAAGCAAATAGAAGACAAAATCTCTGTCAGCAAATATATGTATGAAGAAGTAATTAATGAATGAAATAAATAGCATAGCGATACTGAAGAAGAGGGCGCAGGCGAGAAAAGTTAGAAACACAACACATAATGCCAATTACATTAGACAATTGTTTCTTTTGCATTAGTTTGTCACTTAAGTTAGCTCATATTTTCACTATAGCAGTTGAATCGTCACAGATAGATATAACTATTCGAGAATGGATTTGCATTCATGGAAGCATAAGCATCCTAAGTAATCAAATTCTAAAGGAATAAAATTCATCAACGATCATCATTATTTATGCATGGAGGCCCCTCAACTAAAGAACAAACCTCAGCAGCATCTACTCTCAAAGAGAAAGAAGAAAAAAAAAAGTCAGTGCATTGAACTAGTTTCCAGTTTCGATAGCAAAACCAAGTTTGATACCTCAGTGTAACATTACACGAGGCTTTTTCATGGAATAACAGGCATCTATAGTTTGGAAATTCTTAAGAGACAAGATTTATCAAGTACTAACGCTAGTATCTAGATGGGAGCAGGTGGTTATCTCGTCATTGGTTAAGGGACAATTAGGAACAGCTTTTGTGTTAACGCATGGGAAAAGCTGTGTCCGAATGTATCCCCATCCCTGCTTCTGTTAGAGACATTGAGGTAATGATTATATAGGACCGTTATAACGAAATGACAATTTAATGTTCAATGTTCAACAAAGTCGCACAGAGACGATATAAATGGACGCGGCAATATATGTTTTTTTTTGCGTAGACCAATTGCTTGAACACTTCACTTTGGTTGGGTGCCGCATGTCTGAAACTTACACACGACACAACACTTCGACACATCATTTTAGACAAAAAATTGAAAATTTTGCTAAAAAGAACTGTACCCAACTCCAAGTATCCAACACTGTGTCCGACATTTGCAGTCGAGTCGGAGTAACAAATGGTACACCTAAAGTTAACCATCACAAAACTGAGAGTAATTAACTGATCACAGCACACGGGATCACACACCCAGATGAACAAACATTTGGCATATAAGCATTGGCTCGTTGAGGCATTTTATCAAACACTTAGCGCGCATTACATTTTATACAGATAAAACACAGATTGCAAACACAGATTGCAAACACAAATTCAGACACAAGATTCAATGCTAACATAATTACAGAAGGGATAATATTTCCATACCAATATAAAGTACTGCCAATTTATGAAAATGATAATATTGCGCAATAAAGTTTACAAAAAGGAAGGATACTAACGAATGGTAAAGATTATGCCTAGAGTGGTCAAGTCACGAGAGAGTTTTACGGCTTTAATGATCCGGCTCGAATCCGGACAAAATTGGATGTTGACCAAATGAGAACGGGTAGAGTCAATTGATTACTGATGCCGCGATCCAGCGTTCAATTTGTATTTGGAGAGACTGTCTACAAATTGGCAATGGCAGGGTCGCCGGGGTGCCACTCTATTTATCAAGGCCGAGGTGATAATGAGATGAAACAGTTCGGTCAAAACTCGGTTGAACTTTGACTTACGTGAGTTTGACTTGAGTTCAGGCTCGACTCAAGGAGTAATAACTAGTCAAATTGAGTTAACCTAACTCAGCTTGAATTTGTATGATTAGATAATATCTTGTTTTCATTTTATAAAAATATTTATTATGGTTATATTTTTGTATCACAATATCAAATATAGTTATTGATTTGGTCAATATTTTTATTTTAACAATTGAATCCCAAAGTTATTGCAAAATATCGAAGGAAAAAAATATAATATTAACAATAATGCATGGACTTGAGTTAAGTCGGACTCACTCATGTTTCTACTCACGTGTGTGATAATAAGCTAGATTGTTCCAAACTCGGGTGAGACCGAGATTGGTTCGAGCTTCAGTTTTGCTTCATGAGCACAAGTAGGATAACTTCATCCCCCATATACTAAAAGAATAAGAACTCATTAAAAAAATTTCCGCCTAAATGAGTTATTCTATAACTAGTATAGATCCCGCGCCACTGCGCGGTAAATGTAGAGATTTTATTTTTGAGGGTATTATTTAAATCACCACTTTATTAATATATAATATTTTACTTCATTTTATTTTGATATAAAAAAATTTGAAATAGAAAACTAATCAAAGAGAATTGAGTAAAGTTATGAAATGTGTATTTTTATGAACGTACTTTTTTTACCATAAAATTATGGATTTCATTTTATAATTTTCTCCAATTTTTTTAATGAATTTTGTTTGTAACAAACCTAATAGTAAGTATGTGTTAAGTTATTTTCTAAAGTAATCACTATTGCATTGGGAAAATTTAGCAACATATAGTCTATAGTTTAATACTAATTTTATTTAATTATAATGAAAAAAATCATAATTTTAAATTAAATTATAATTATAATAAGATTATATTTTATGAAAACAGATAATAATTTATTAAAATGAAGTTTTACTTGTTTCCTTTAATAAATTGGATACATTTTGAAAATAAAATTAAGAGAATTTTTATTCTGTTAGTAGCAAAGGGGATTTAATGATAAAATCTATAATTATTAGAATCAAGTTGATGTTAAATTAGCAATTTAGTTTGAAATTTAATATTTATGATCATTTATTAGTAAAAATAGATTTTTAAGGAAATAATTTTTTTCATATATGGTATGTAAATAAAAAAAAAGGATTAAAGTGAGATCAATTATTGAGAATGGAACTTGTAAAAAAAAAATAATAATAAAATAAAAAAAAATAAAAAATATTGATAGTGGGGTCCATGTATAAAAGGTGAATATATAGGCGGGAAACTTGAGCGGAAAAATTTAGAGTGTATTATTCTTTTAGTATATAGGAGATTAGACTTCATCATTATATCACAACTTCAAATGGGCCCTACTATTGCAAACAATAAATAACTCTATTCAATTAAACAAAAAAAAAAGGTTAATGTTTTTTTTACTTGCATGGACATATTTACATTATATAAAAGCTAAAACATTTTAAGAGATCCTATTGGCCCCTTAATTTTAGGAAAAGAAAAGGTCATTGTTTCTCTTTCACATCATGGTATCCTTATTTTGAGGAAGCCTTTATTTATTTCTCAAAACTACAACAATTTTTACATTACATATTACATATATAAATGATACTTAACCATACATTATACGTAGTATTTACAATTACATTCTGATTGTACCAAAAAAAAATACAATCTAAGCATAAAAATATTACAAATACGAGTGAATTGAGTGATGATGAAGAATTGAGAGAATATTATTGATTGTAGAATAGTAACTTGTATCTTACATTGAATACATAGCTTCCTTATATAGAGAAAATATTCAAGAAAAGACTATGCTTACGTATGCTTTGTTTTGTAACAAACTTCTAACCAATTGTCCCAAGTTGGAGGATGTGTGAAACAACCCCAACTTGGATTGTAGCAAATTGTGTTGGGGTCCTGAGAGAGCTTTTGTAAACAAGTCTGCAGGATGTTGTGCTGTAGGAAGATAAGATAGACTGATTAATCCTTGTGCCACTTTTTAACGAACGAAATGACAATCCAAATCTATGTGTTTAGTCTTTTCGTGAAACACTAGAATTTTGGCAATATGTATAGCAACTTGGCTATCACATTTGACTGGAATGGAAGTGATGTTTGGAACTTCTACCTCTGCTAGCAACCTGCTTAACCAAGATAACTCTACTGTTATGCGTCTGAGAGATCTGTACTCAGCCTCAACTGAAGAAAGGGATACAGTTTGCTGTTTCTTGGACTTACAAGAAATGAGACTACTACCAATGAAGATAACAAAACCACTGACAGATCTTCTGGTTTCAGGACAAGAGGCCCAGTCAGCATCACAGAACCCTGCTAGAGTAAATGTAGGCCTGTTGTTAAGAAGAATGCCTTGAGCTGGATCCTTAGAAATGTAGTGCAGAACATGAATAGTTGTTGTCCAATGTGCTTCTCTAGGGAAAGCCATAAATTGACTAAGCAATTGTACAACAAAGGCAATGTCAGGTCTTGTGTGTGTTAAAAAATTTAACTTGCCTACTAATTTTTTGTAAGCTGCTGGATCATTAATCAAGTTTCCAGAGTCTAAAGTTAACTTAATAGATGGATCCAGAGGAGAAGAAACAGGTTTGCAGTTTTGGCAGTCAAAATCTTTCAAAAGTTCAGATGCATATTTCTTTTGAGTAACAACAACACCATTAGGTAGATGAAGAAACTCCAATCCTAGGAAGTAATTGAGTCGTCCTAAGTCTTTGATCTTGAAAGTGTTGTCTAAGAACTGTTTTAGACCTGCTATTTCTGCAGCATTATCACTAACAACCACGATGTCATCTACATAAATGGCCAGGAAAACAACTTTGCCATCAGTTTTCTTGGTAAACAAAGAGTAATCATTTAGTGATTGCTGACCTGGACCTTAGAGCTTGACAAAGCTCGACATTCCATTGTACAGATGCTTGTTTCAAATCATACAAGCTTTTCTGCAATTTACAAACCAGATTCTTTTCTTTTACTTTCATGCCTCGAGGAATTTTCATGTAAACCTCCTCATCTAGATCTCCATGTAAAAATGCATTATTTATATCTAATTGTGTCATGGACCAACCCTTTTTGAAATCAACTGCAACCAAGCTTCTGATAGTTGTCATCTTGACAACACAAGAAAAAGTTTCTGTGTAATCAATGCCCTCTCTCTGTGTATAACCCTTAACTACCAATCTTGTTTTGTATCTTTCAATACTGTCATCTGCTTTATGTTTGACTCTAAATATCCATTTGCTGGCAATGGCTTTCTTTCCCTCAGGTAATGGAACAACAGACCAAGTATTGTTGTTGTTTAAAGCTGCAAATTCAGCTGCAATTGCATCTTACCACTCAGGAAAAGCAGAAGCCTCTGTATAACTTTTGGGTTTGTGGACTGGTATTATTGTGGCATGACATGTACTGTGGGCAGAAGCAGAAAAACAAGCAGAAACAGGCATACTATTGTTCTCACAGAGAGAAGTAAGGGTATGACAACAATAGGATAAGTTTGAAACAGCATTACATCTTTTAGAAGACTTAGGACAAACATAATGCTATAAATAAGAAGGTGCTCTAGACTTTCTGGTAGAAGATCTAGTTGGAACAGCAGGTGGAGGACAACTAACAGAATGAGGAACATTGACAGAAACATTTGGAACAACCAAAGTAGATGGAACAACAGTTGTATGGACAAGATTGGCAACATTATTCAATATTTGTGAATCAATGTGATGATCAGCAAAATCAAAAATAGAAACTGGTATAAAATTATCAGGAGATTGAGCAACATAAGGAAAAACATTTTCATGAAAAATGACATCTCTGGAATCCAAAATAGCATGAGTATCAAGGTTAAGCAATTTGTAAGCCTTTTACCAAAAGAATAACCTAAAAAGACACACTTGAAGGCCCTAGGGGAGAATTTATCCCTGTGAGGTTTAGGTGTGGTGGCATAAGCAAGACATCCAAAAGTTTTCATATGACTCAAATCAGGTGCTTTACCAAAGAGGGTTGAAAATGAGAATTTTTTTATAGAAACTTGGTAGGTAATCTGTTATTGATATATGTAGCTGTCAAAACACACTCACCCTAGTACTTAGTAGGTAAATTTGATTGAAATTTCAATGCTCTAGCAGTCTCTAACAGATACTTATGCTTACGTTCAACCACACCATTCTGTTGGGGTGTATGGAAACAAAAAGTCTGGTGTAAGATCCCATTATCAGTCAAAAATTTAGATGTTTCATTACTTGAGCCAAGTTCAAAAGCATTGTCAGACCTAATGATCTTTACTTTCTTGCCAAATTGAGTTTCTGCCATTTTTAAAAAACTTTTAATCATAGGAAAAGCATTACTCTTGCTGGATAGTAAGTGAGTCCAAGTGCATCTGGAAAAATCATCTACTATGGTCAAAAAATATTTATAACCATTGTAAGTAGGAGTATGATATGGTCCTCATAAATCTATATGTATAAGCTCAAAGGATTCAAAAGAATAAGAAGAACTGGTAGCAAAAGATAATCTATGTTGTCTTGCTTTGGCGCAAATATCACAAGATAAAAGCTCCTTTTCTCTATTAACAGAATCACATAGTTGCAACTGTTTCAGTTTGTAGAGAGGCAAATGACCTAATCGTTGATGCTACATACTACAAGATACACGAGTGCTAACAGAATTAACATAAGTAACTGCATTATTTGTTGCATTTTTGAACGACAAGCTAGTAACTGAATGTTTGTGAGTAGACTGATTATGAAACAGATAGAGATCATTGTAGTTATAGCCAAGGATCAAGGGCTTTTTTGGAAGAGTCCTGTAAATAACAAATAGTAGGAGTAAAGCTCACTACTAATCCTAACTGTTTATTCAGTTTACTAATGGATAACAAATTAAAATGAAAACATGGGACAAACAAAACATTATGCAGAACAATTCCAGAATCTAATCTGACAGATCCCACATTGTCTATTTTAACAATTTGGCCATTGGGTAAGGAAATGGAATATGGTTTAGCAAGAAAATGAAAATCATCAAACAAAGACTTATTAGCACACATATGATCACTAACTCCAGAATCTAAAATCCATGTATTAGCATAAGAATCAACATGTAAGGCTGAAGAAAGATTTGCAGATTGTGTTGTACCTGCAAAATTTGCTGAAGTATGGACATCATTGTCAGAAGAATTATGCTGCACCCCAGAAATAGAGGCAATATTAGTCATGCTACCAGAATTATCCATACCAAAACCTGCTGAGTTGTTACTTTGACAAGAAGGTTGTCCTTGATAAGCATTCCCATCAAACCTCCCATTCCTATTGATTAAATTATAGCACTTCTCAATGTTATGACCAGGTTTCTTGCAGTAGTTCCAGAAAAGAACGGGAGCAATAGGTTTGTCATCAACAACAACATTTTTACCCTTAAAGTTGCCATTATTTCTGAAGTTGTTATTGTTATGCTGATACCCAGGGTTACCAGTTCTGGGATTGTGAGTATATGAATTTGATTGAGAAGGATTGCCCTGATAGCTTGGAGTAGGAAACCTAGAACCACCATCTGAATGTCCCCAAGAATTTGGTTGCCTGTTAGACAAATTACTCCTTGCATATAAAGCAGCAGAATCAAGCTGGATTTGAGAGGAACTGTGAATTTCTCGCTGTCTTTCTTCCTGAAGCAAATTATTGTACACAGATGCCATCTTAGGGAAAGGATTTTGCATCAAAATCGTGCCACGAATCACAGAATATGAATCATTGATACTCATAAGAAACTGAATAATTCGTTGATCTTCTTGAAACTTGATTTGTTTAACCTTGGCACCACAATTACAGGGACAAGAACATTTGGGATTCATACCCATACCATCAACTTCATCCCAGATAGACTTGATTTTAGTGAAAGCAGTAACAATATTATCGTTACCCTGAGAAAAGTCATTCAACTTCTGATGAACACCATATAATTGAGCTCCATTGGATTGACCAAAACGTGTCTCTAACTCTTCCCAAACTTCTTGTGCTGTGTTACAAAATACAAGATAGAATCGCCAATTTCTAGTGTTAAAGAACTAAGAATCCAGGAGAAGACGAAATCATTACAGTGTTGCCAATTCTCGGCAGTTGAAGCAGGTTGTGGAATACTTCCGTCAATGAAACCTATTTTATTCTTCGCAGAAAGAGCAATGGGCATCCCACGCCTCCAGTTACCAAAACCAGTACCACCAAAAGGAGTATTAACCAATTTGATCCCAAGAATATCAGTGTTATGAACATAGTGCGAATCATCAACAATGATAGTATTATTAGTTGTATTTTCTGACATTTTGTTGTGTAAAAGTAGAAAAGATATGAAGATATGAAGAAAAAGAATGAATCTTGGATGAAGATATGAAGATGGGTATGAAGATGTGAAGAAAAGAGAAGGATGTGCGGAAGCGAAATCAGGATCAAACTAATCTGATACCATGATGGAAATAAAACGAGTGAATTGAGTGATGATGAAGAATTAAGAGAATATTATTGATTGTAGAATAGTAACTTGTATCTTACATTGAATACATAGCTTCCTTATATAGAGAAAATCTATATATATTATTAAAAGAAATTTTTTTCGAGCGATATTAGAGCGTCCACATCATCTTTTTTAGTTTTAGGAAAGTATATTATAAGATCTTCCAAGATTATGACAAAGATACTATGTAATATTTTTAATATCAAAGTTATATTTTACATAAAAAAAATTTTTGATTATCAATCTAACCAAAAAGTATAATGCAAAACATTTAGAAACTTAGATATTTGGATTCGTTGCGAAAAATGCTTTCATTTGAGTATAAATTTTGTATTATTTACTACTTCCTTCCTTCCATTGAATTGTTTACATTTACTTTTTGCACAAGTATTAAGAAAATGAGATATCTCTACTTTTCATATGTTTACTTACACAACTATTCTCATGTAAACCCAACATATTTTGGCACCCATCCACCGAAAGGTATAAAAGTAGACAAGGGTATGCATGTCATTTAATTGATAAAAAAAATCCATATATAGAAATGTAGACAGTCAAGCGGAACGGGGTAAAATAGAAAATGTAAACAATTCAATGGTATGAAAGAAGTATTACTTTTTCTCATATTTTAATTATGATAAAAGAAGGTATACTTCTTAATATGTTATTTGTCCCACATTGAAGAATTATATAGGTGGTGAATATATTACATATAAATAGTAGAATTGTCCCACATTGGAAGATTACYATTAGGTGGGTAATCCKATGATTATAAATAGGAG
>VHZZ01000123.1:152748-164994 GCA_009801015.1 Silene noctiflora
AGAGGACTGGTTGTAAGGCAATGATGTTTTTTAAAATTATTGATGGTGAATATGAGTGTGTACGACATGATATGATTCATAATCATGAGTTTTGTGAAGTTCATCGTTTAAGATGTCAAAGGGTTTAAGTTGTAATTTTTTTTTTATTGGATTATAGATAGTATTATTCATTTTATGGGCCTGATGTACAATGAGCATCCTACATGTGGTTGTAGGATCTCATTTGTGTTGGACTACTATGGAAGAAAAAGAAAGGTGGTGGTGAATTTTTAAACGGTTTTTTAACGTGTATTCTTAATAGACATGTTAGGGTACGTATTGCAGTTATAATTAGTTACTCCAATATAACTTGTGTTGTAGAATTCAAGCTTTATAATAAAATTTTCGAATTCTATTTTAAAAAATTCAAGTTATATTATAAAATTTCTGAAATCATTCACTTCAACATTTAAAAAAAAAAAAAATAATAATAATAATTAAGATAGCTCCAAAAAACTATACATAAGCTCAATTAGATATAAGTTGGTTGTACGATATTATTGTTAAGTTGGTTGTATAATATTATTGTACATTTGTACCACTGGAGGTATAATGTTATTTGTGTACGTATTGTACTCTATACGGAGCATTATGTTAAGAGGATTGTTTGAAGGCCAATCCAAAATCAGATTCCTGACCATGACTTCTTCAGTTTAAAGTGAATAGTCATTTAAATGAATTAAATTAAGATTTACTTGAATCTGTTTCATAATTTAATTGAATCATTGTCGTAATTAAGTGGCAACTTAGCTATATTTTGTTTCAATCACTCCATAGTTATCTACTTATCTTTGTTGAGATTCCTTATTTACATAAAGAAATAGTTATGCATAACATATCTTAATCATTTTTTATTTTCACCTAACTTCCCCTAATGAGATTTCACTGAGTTTTGAATGGGCAATTAGACTACGACCTAAGAATCCCCAAAGTTTAAAAACGCATAATAATCAGAACACATATAACTCGTACAATCCAATAATCTGAAAACGAGACGACCAAATCAACTCTTTCACTTTGTGTAAAGAACATCTTCCCTAGGGTGTTGATATTGTGGCTCCTTGAGTCTCTTTTGGTCAAAGGTGTGCCTGCATTGCCAGCAATTCAATCATATCATTCCTATCTACCAATTTGGATTTATACAAGCATGGATACTAATCAATAATCATCCAATCAATAAACTGTTCTTGTTAATTATTAACTAACATAACCATTGGATCCGCCACACAAAAAAAAAAAAAAAAAAAAATTAAATTACGTTATTACCCTGTCTCCTTATTTTGATAATCAGAAATCAGAATATAAGAAGCGCATCAAATTTACAAAGCCACTGAAAGCGTAACTAGTTGACCGTAATAACTTTTACTATAAATAGTACTCCTTTTATCCTAGCCAACTATTTACTTACTTTATTTATTTTGACTTGTCTCCACTAACAGGCTACACTCTGAATTCGTTATTTAAAACATTTCCGGAAGAAATGAACCGTAAAACATATACTATAACTTACCCAATCAAACCAATTGAACGAGCTAATACGAAGAGACCATTGAGATAACCAAGCTCTACAATCTCATCAATCTCTTGCTTTGTGAACATTCCACAGCCTGATAGGAGATCTAAGAACAGTGACCCGATGGCGCCATCTACGTTCAAAACCAAGTTGTTTGCCTTTGAAAGCGTATAGGTCTCGACTTGTACAGCATATTCCATGTACTTAACAGACGGAAAATGAGTGCTCCCGAACTTCTGTAGGAGTTCTACTCTCTTGTCTTTGTTGTTCCGTCTCTTGTTCCTGTTCAAACATCAGAATTACATTACAGGCATGTACACTTTTTTTGACAATGTACAAACTCGAAACACCACATTCTCAGCTACTGCTGAACAGTTGAAAAGTGGTGTATTATATCGGTATGTAATAGGAGATTCAGGGTATTATAAAGTAGTTGCAGTTAAGGATAACTGAAGCCAGAGGGGGGCAAGCCTCAGAAAGAAGTCTACCAGTGTCCGATGCCTGGCACGCGAATACCCTTCTTCTTCATACTTTCAACAAACTCATAGGGCGTCAAATTCTGGAACAAAATGACAGATAAGAGTGTATCAGATACTAACTCACTAAGAGTGAACAATCTATCGAGATTGGGCAGTGTCTATGATGTCAAGGGAACGTACCCTGTCATATGCGTCCTTGAAGTACCGAGCTGCATCATCAATGGTACCACCAAATTTAGGTCCAATCGTAAGCAAACCTGGCAGCGGATTTGTGAGTTCAGAATGGTACATAGGGTCAACATGGCCCTTATGTCAACGAGATCACTGTGTTTAGAGAAGATATACCTGAAACAAGACTAGAAATGAGGTCTTTTCCGGCTCTTGCTGTTACTATTGTATTATGAGCACCGGATACACATGGACCATTGTCAGCACACAGCATGATGCAAATCTAAGAAAGGAGTGAAGATCCGATAAGTCAGATAAGACTCCATTCCACGGAATACAACAAGACTGCATCCAAGAAAGGTGGTAGCATGAGTACTAACCTCAATGAATTGCGTACAGTAACGAGGAAGACTGCGTTTGAACCACAACAGAGAAATAACATCACCAACTCCCAAGCCTTGCTCAACAATAGATGACATTGGAACACCAGCATAGCAGGGTTCCTCACCTGAAAAAACAAAACAATATAACATGCATACAACAAGACCACCTCTCAACTGAGAATCGATAAACATCAATATATCATGATACTAGAAGTTTTAGCAAGTCCACAGCACATACCTCGGTCATCATAGATGGTCGAGATGATATGAGTTGGAGCACGGACTTTCCCACTCTTAATTGCTGAACTAAGATCCTCAGGTATTTGTGGAGGCGTAAATTCTTTAATTGGTGAAATTTTTCGCTCTTCAAACTATCAATAAAACGGCAGATCCAGTACATTAAATACAGACACCGACCAAGGAGATGGTATACCCTAGGGCAAGGCGCTAAGGGTAAAGAGACAACAGACACCAGCTAATAAGCCTCACCAGTTTATCAAACGCCTGCTTGATAGCTCCTTCAAATGCTTCAAAAGAGTCGGGAACAACAGCCCCAGCATCCCTCAGTGCTTGATTCTTTCCTTGGGCAGACTCCATTTCACCACCACTTTTGGCACCCTAGGAAAAAAAAATGAAGAAAATAACTACTAAGATCTGAAATTCTCTCTACATCTTCGTAAAGTTCAGCATCAGAGTCAGATAGGGACTTACAGCATGCCCAAATTGTACTTCTGATTTGAAGAGCCTCGCACAGGTTCCACTGACCCAAGCCACGACTGGTTTACCGATTTTTCCCTGCTTCAGCGCTTCAACGAGTGAATATTCATCTCGTCCGCCCAGCTCTCCCAATACAACAATCATCTTAACCTGAATCGTGTTACTAGCGCTTTAGAACCAAAAACAAAGCGGTAACAAGAAGCCCAAACTGCCAGAGTGGACATCAAATAAAGGTTCCAATTCTTCCAATGAAAATAAAGTATATGCTAGATTATGCAAGAATGGAATGATACTTTCATACTGACCCTCTGATTAAAGGAGACCCTAAAGTCTATATTTAGAACTATAAAAAGGTTATGCAAGTCATTAGGTACCTGTGGTATATTGTTGAACCTTAACACATGATCCGATAGAGTTGATCCAGGAAAGACATCTCCTCCGATGGCGATTCCTGAAAAGTCTCAGAAGATCATAAATTTGAAGTGGAAAGAGCAACCAAGTAACAAGGAGAATAATGAGCAATGGTGTGCTGAATTAGAGGACCTTCATAGATTCCATCGGTAACACGAGCAATAGTATTATACAATTCGTTAGACATGCCACCCTTCAACAGATAAAAAGAGACTAGAGTTATTTTAAGTGTTGGAAGCACCTTAAGAAATGAAAACCTAAGCATTTACAAAAACGCTCTTACTCGAAACCACTTACAGATTTAGATACAAAACCGACAGATCCAGGCCTGTAAAGCTTGCACTGAATAATGTTGTCAATTGTTCCAGCAGTGTCACCAATCTTAAAAGCTCCTGCTTGAATACCTCCAACAGTAGCAGGGCCAATAACAACCTAAAGCAAAGTAAAGAAGATAAAGATATCGAGCGCGTCCACAATAGTAGATACTCATAAATAGATTTGTACCATTGCCACATTTAACCTATACTCATCCATGGAAAACCCTGAAACAATTTTTAACATTGGCCCCACATACTCTCTACTCAAGGAGATTGAAAAGCTGTAGTGAGCTAGCTCATTCCAAAAAATTAAAAACAACTTCTTAACAAAGAAGTTACTCCTACATAAGGAGTGGGTCATCAAGGGTCGATTTTCACCAAGACGCTCCTTAATAAAGCCCCATTGGTGTCGAAAACCAACCATTGCGGATTCTCTTAGTGGCTAAACTTTGAGTAGACTAATGTTTTACCTTGTTGTTTGCCCGTGCATAAGCAATTAACTGTTTAGTGTCTGACTCTGGCACACCTTCGGCAATTATAGCAACCACTCTAATTGTTGGCTGTTTTAAAGCTGTCATGGACGAAGCAGCTGCACTGCAGTTCTAAAGCAAAGTTAATATGAATATCCTGTAAACCTTAAAACGAGTTTTTGAGATGACAGAAATTGACTGTAAACCTTCTAAATGAAGCAAAGTTGATAAAGACATCAGCTGTCGGATGGCCAGCACATGCTCCTTCAATGCTGCAGAAAAGGAAATTCCAAACTATAACATGAAAATCTTGATAACTTCCTAGTCACTGTCTTCAATATGCTATTAGTATAAAGTTCCAGCACAAACATTCGACGGTAGTATTTAGACTGCGAAAGGGGTAGAAGCATAGATAATTCCACTGTCATTTTATCCATACCAGAGGCGGAGCCAGAAGTCGGCCTTAACATAGATTTAAAATTTTAGTGGGAGCGAACTGGCCTGGCATTGTGATAGAGTAACTTTAAAAATTACTAAAATTCATATATTTTTCTCTTTGAGAGTAACTGGTAATCAGAAATTGTATCCTAGAACACACAAATTGAGAATTTCCTTCATTGTCGGGAAAATGCACTACGGTTCACTGTTCACAAAGCCGCTTAGTCCAACGCCTTAAACCCCTTCCTACGCTGGCCTAAACTTTTTCTAGAATTCTACTGATAACACTTCGTCAGCCAGTGGCATAATCCCATTTTCCTCGCAATAATCATAACTAAGACATGAAGCGTAAAATTCAGATCAAAATATGCTAAATCCACATCATCACAGACAAGATTCAGAGAGATATTGATGCATACGTGGAATGAACTGGGATGGCGATTTTTTCCTGACCAAAGAACAATTTTTGGAATCCCTCTGAACCAGGATTAATAATTCCAGCTACAGATGGTGTTTCTCTACCTGCAACCGAGAAACTAACATATTATAACATGCCGCGGTGGAACCAGAATGTAATGTTACAGTAGAAAAAGCTTTGGGGGCAGTCGAACTATTAATGAAATACAGATGGCAGCAAGACACCACCGATAACATGCCAGTTAGAATCCCGAAAAAACATACACGAGAAATACAGATGGCAGCAAGACGTACCACAAAGGAAATCAAAATCAAGCATTCGCTGGATAGGAAGTTGTTTGTAATTGTAGAACAGTGCTTGAGTAGTCTTAGAGAATAGTTGTCCAGTAGACATGATGTTGTTTCGACTTTCGAACAGGCCTATAAAAGGAGAAGATAATTAACGTTATAGTCCAGCTGACATTGTAACTTTGCCATGTTTTAGAGTATAACTGTATAACAGTATAAGACAACGGCGACAGCATTACGACACTGCAAGAATGCATCTACATTTTCCCGATACACAAAAAAAGACATATAGCGTTATCAGGACACAAATAAGATTATACATCCAGTTGTATATATGCATTGTAGCCAAGGTATAAGTATAAATATCTGAGCTTATGTGTATTTTTTTCCGAGCTAATTCAAAGTTTATACGTATTTTTAATGTATTTAATGTGTAAATGGTTGAGTTCAAATACTTCCTAATAAAACTCATATTCTTTAAAATAAAACTCGGATACTTTATTACAAAGCTCATATTCTATACAGTACAACTAGTGGTATAGTCCATGAATTGTTATCAGGACATCGTATTCAAAAGCTGAAGAATCTCGAATTTTTAGCACCATTGAAAATAGAAACAATGGTTGTAACTTGTAACTATAGGACATGGAATTACTTCTTCATCTATAAGATGATATATTAAATTTGCACACGGGCTTGACCGCGCTAATTAAGGAGGAGAGAGAGTTCACCTTTCAGAACGATTTATGATAATCTTAGTGATCGTTAATATGTTGTTAATAAATCGGTTTTCTGGGATTAGAAGCTAATTAGATAAAGATTCGATAATAAATACCATGAGAGCTATTTTTTTCAGAGAGAAATTTGAATAGCAGAAGGAAGTATATAATTTTATAAATGACGACACAATCGCACCTAAATTATAAACAGGTAACTTGTAGAGGGAGTTATAGTAACAATCAATGCATGCTAGTTACGGTTTCACATATGAAAAAGTACCTCCCTTATCAAATTCTAGACCAAGCGGGACAAACAGAACTAATAATATAATCCGTTCCTGGATCTCCCTGTGATCGACTCGTATGAGAAAACAACGTGTACTCTTATTACGGTGTAAACAAAATATTAAGACACTCAACTTTCTTGGACAATACCAAACTAATATATAAATTTATATAACTTGATAAAATAAAAGAAAAAGAAATTTAATAAGTGGAATTAAGTAAAGGGATAATCTAACCTTGATAAAAATAAGGGTGAATTAAGTGATAGAGAGAAATGAAGGGGTTAAGCAAATTGTGCAAAAAAAATTAGGATGGTCGATAAATATAGTGTACTAAAAAAAGAGGGTATCCAATTGTGTCAAATTTTGGTATAAAATCATAGAGATACGGTCGATAGATGTCCATTTGTGTCAAATTTTTGAAAATCATAGAGATGCGGTCGATAGATGTCAAATTTTTGAAAATCGTAAGGTGCAAATTGTGCACTTAATGTCTTTTTTAATCTATTTTTTTAATTAAAAAAATAATTTTTAAAAACGTAAAACATATTTAAAATTAATATTTTAATCATACTCAACGTTTACGTTAATTATTTTAACGTTTACATTAATTATATTGACATAATTATTAAATTAAAGTTCTTTTAATAATTATTTTATCATCAAGTATTGTAAAAGTTATATAAAATCGACTTTTTAGTTATGTTTGTAATTTTTAATGATAAAAAAACAATTTTTTAACAATTTTTTTTCAAATATAATATATAAATATTAATATTCTAATAAAAATCTTGATTTATTTTTGATCTAATGGATCGACCCGTTCGGGTCGGGTCTCGACTTTAAAGTAACGGGTCATTTCGGGTTCGGGTCAAACGAGTCACGGGTCGAAAAAATCGGGTTTGTAACCCTAAAAAACGGGTCGAGTTTTGACAGGTCTACGCTGCATCTCTGGCTAACTAAGGAATAGGGTGTTGCTCTGCCACCACGATGCTACTCTGCATCATCTCGAACACCATCACCACTTTGCACCTTACGTCGCAAGTGCCCACAACTAAGTGAAGTGTCATTCTAAAACTATCAATTGGTGACATGAGGAATAGACCTATAGCTCATAAACTAGTTTTCTACTGCTGTGCAACAATGCCCCAACACAGATCCGAGTAACGTTGTAACACGTGCGTATAGGATTATTATCGATATTACTTCGATTTTTAATTTCACGGATTTCGACAAAGAATTTTGAAAATGATATTTCACTCTATTAAGGGTGGAAATAGAAATTCGAGTCACTTGTTCAACATGACCCAAGCATGGCTCAAACAAGACAACTTCAAGTCACCTGGCTTAAACACGACAACTTTTCGCGGTAACACAACCCTTGGTATGACGGATTGTAGGCTGATCCTGGTAAGATGTTTTGGAAATTCCACGGCTAAGCGCGATACATGGCTTACACACATGGTTCGATCTAATGAACATGTCAAATACCCACAAAATACCTCTTTAATTTTTAATCTAAGTTCCACAGCTTTTATACATGTTCCTGCAAAATAAGTATCATTATAATACAGTGAACTGTAGGTTTCGCAGAAATGGAATTGGGAAATAACTTGTTGACATTAATCAAAATCAAAACTCTACTTGTCGACAATACGAGTTGATCTCATCATATTATACGGAGTATAGTACAATATACATCAAATGATCTCAAACAAGAATTCGGGTAGACAATAAGCTATTGTAGCACACAAAAGCTTACCAAGTAAAATTTCAAAAATAGACAATTCTCTCAATGAGCCTTCTTAACAATTCGAGTTTTCAGAGATTATGAGTCTGACTCATATGACCCCTTTTTTCCCCTATAGTCAGAGACGGGATTCTATTCAGATGACTGGACAATTGGATTACATCCTAAGAATTCCGAAAGTTTAGAGACGTGGAATGATCAGGATAGACAACATTAACTCGTACAACAAAAATGATGGGAAGTCGGACCACAAAATCAACCCTTTCACTTGGTGTAAAGAACGTCTTCCCAAGGGTGCCGATACAGTGGCTGCTTCAATCTCTTCTGATCAAAGGTGTGCCTGCATTTCCAGCAGTTCAAAGTACCCATTTAGACCTAGACTGACAGGCATACTAGTTCATGCAATAAATGAAATCCTTCGGTTTTTGCAAACCATAGTCCTCCGTTCAAGCCATTCCATGACATTTTTTCCCCTTCCATATTTTGAGAAATGTAGTGAACTGGAGTCAAAATAAAAATAATTTGACTTCTAACACGCGGAAAAAAAAATCAAACTATTGGTGGGAGAGTGCAATACATCAAGGTTAGCATTTTATAAGAGTAAGAAAAGGTATATCTACTTGTTTTATAGTAAAATTACTCGCATATTTTCTCACATAAAAAGCGTCTTTAAAAGCAAACGTAAACCATTAGCGAGGACAAAGGAAGTAAAGTATTAAGCTAGAGTGCTAGACATGATTCGAACTCATTGCTGGTAGAGATAAAATGTAAATCAGAACTTACCCAATCAAACCAATAGAACGAGCCAATACAAAGAGTCCATTGAGATAACCAATCCCGACAATCTCGTCAATCTCTTGCTTTGTGAACATTCCACTGTCTGATAGGAGATCTAAAAACAGGGACGCAATAGCGCCATCAATGTTCAGAATTAAGTTGTTTGCCTTTGAAAGGGTATAGGTCTCGACTTGTACAGCATATTCCATGTATTTAACAGAAGGAAAATGAGTGCGTCCAAACTTTTGTAGGAGTTCTACTCTCTTGATCCTATTGGAATTACATTTTGGCAAGTCTCAGCACATTAGGAACAATGTTTTTGACAACATACTCGTAGATAAAAATATCAGAATCTAAAGCAGGTAAAGCCTTAGAACAAGCTCTACCTGTGTCCAATGCCTGGCACACGGATACCCTTCTTCTTCATAGTCTCGACAAACTCATACGGCGTCAAATTCTAGAACAAAATGACAAATAATTGCGTATCAGACACTAGACCTGAACAAGCTGTTAGAATTTGGCAGTGTTACTGATGCCAAAGGAAACTTACCCTGTCATATGCGTCTTTGAAGTACCGAGCTGCATCATCAATGGCACCACCAAATCGAGGTCCAATAGTAAGCAATCCTGGTAGCAGATTTGCAAGGTCAGAATAGTACACGATCAAAATGGTCTTCATGTCAACAAGATCATCATTCTTAGAGATGATGTGTAACACCCCATGTTAATTGAAGAGGTCCATTGACAAACTTAAATGACTAGTGCTTAAAGGGATTGAAAATACTACTCATATCAACATAGTGAACTTTCTTTTCTGGAAGCCCATGATAAGAACTTCACAGGAGAGTAGTATTAGGATAGGTAACCTCCTAGGAAGGTTTCAAGGATGCGCATGAATGAGGCCAAAATGTGCTGGAAAGGACGCGTGTTGATCTATGGGCCAAGTAGCTACCGTAAATAACCGCTCCCGACCCCGGGTTTTAGCCAGGGTGTTACATGATGTACCTGAAACAAGACAGGAAATGAGGTCTTTTCCAGCTCTTGCGGTTACTATTGCGTTATGAGCACCGGATGCACATGGACCATGGTCGGCACACATCATGATGCAAATCTGAGAAAGAAATAAACGTCCCATAAGTCAGATACTTCAGTCTATCAAAAGAATATGAATCTAAGAGAAGTGGTAGCATGAGTAACAACCTCGATGAACTGCGTACAGTAGCGAGGAAGACTGCGTTTGAACCACAACAGGGAAATAACATCACCAACCCCCAAGCCTTGCTCAACAATAAATGACATTGGGACCCCTGCATAACATTGGTCCTCACCTGAAAAACAGAAAAGAGAAAAAACAATATAACATGCATTAAATGAGACCGCCTTTCAACTGAGGTCTGAGAATCAACAAACATATATATTGAGGCTTGAAATTTTAGCAAATCATCATCACATACCTCGCTCATCAGAGATAGTTGAGATGATATTTGTGGGAGCACGGACTTTCCCACTTTTTATTGCTATGCTAAGATCCTCCGGTATTTGCGGAGGTGTGAATTCTTTAATTGGTGAAATCTGTCTCTCTTCAAGCTATAGAAAAAATCGAAAATTCAGCAGATAAAATACAGACACCGACCAAGGAGATGGGAATCCCCACGGCAAGCCGAGCGTAAGGGTAAAAGAGACAAATGAAAATGTCAGCCTCACCAGTTTGTCAAATGCCTGCTTGATGGCACCTTCAAAGGCTTCAAAAGAATCAGGAACAACAGCTCCAGCATCCCTCAGTGCTTGGTTCTTTGCTTGGGCAGACTATTTCACCACCACTTTTGGCACCCTAATTAAAACAAAAACAAACACAGCTAATAAGATCCTAGGTAGCGCCGAAACGGATACGGATATGGACACGTGACAGTGCATCAGTGCATCAGTGCATCCCATGAAATGTAGGACACGGGACGGACACGTTTTTAAAAGTTAATAAAACATACTTCGTATATTTATAGTTGTGCAACTTTATTTTTGTAAAAATATTTTATATTGAATTTTAAATAATAATTCAAATGATAGTAGTCTATGCTAATTAATTAAAACGTAACGGTTGGATTAATAAGTCGTGTATGTAAAAGATAACAAGGTTTTATCCTGAAAGGTCTTTAATTTACAATCATATGGTATCTATATTATGCTCGGTTGAAGTGTCCTCGAGTGTCTAAGACTAAGGAGTGTCCAAACTTTAAAAATATTAATAAAAAATAGACACGGTTTGTAAAGTGTCAGACACGTATTTCCGAGTGTCGTACAAGTGTCGGTGTCTTACACGGTGTCGGACACACACTAGGTGATAGAAGTGTCCGTGCTTCCTAGCTAAGATCTGTTATTTGCATCTCTAAAGCTTCATACAATTCAGCATTACAAATAGGGACTTACAGCATGCCCAAATTGTACTTCTGATTTGAAGAGGCTCGCGCAGGTTCCACTGACCCAAGCCACGACTGGTTTGTTAATTTGTCTCTGTTTTAGGGCGTCAACTAGGGAGTATTCATCTCGTCCGCCCAATTCCCCCAGTACAACAATCATCTTGACCTGGGTCATATTACTAAGCGGTTTAGAACCTAAAAAACAAAGTGACAACAAGAAGCCAAACTGTACAGAGTGAACATAAAATAGATACACCATAATTGACACCAAAGAATGGCTGCTATGAACCTATTTCCCCGAGTTTTTTTAATATGTAAGTCTATCATGATGATGAAAATAAAGAAAAACATTAGATGGCACGTAAGAAGCAGATAAAAAAAGTGTAAATAGTGAGAGCAAGAAAGTTTGTTTCTGTATTTTATGACAGCTAGATTGATTACTTAGCCGCAAGCTTGCCTAATTCGAGATATATATGTAACATTTGGTTCGTCATATGCACCTAATAGAGTGTATGATATACTCCCTCCGTCCCGGTCATTTGTTGTCCTTTGGTTTTGGCACAAAGACTAAGGAAAGAGGAGGGAGCCAATTATAACATGACAAGTGGAATAAATTGAATTTGAAAGATCAAATTACTCAACAAATGCAATCCTAAAATAGA
>VHZZ01000123.1:194815-213979 GCA_009801015.1 Silene noctiflora
CTATCCTTTATTTCCTAATAAAACTAACTATCAACAATTTAATTGTTCTTATATCTAACACTATAATGTAGTACAAGATGAGACGAAAAGTGATGGAAATATTGTACAACTAAATAATATCGGTAAGTAAACTAAATTGGGTACTACTTAAAACGGTTGCAATATATGATCAAATAGGTACGATTGTTATGAAAACAAAATGATTGTGTCATTCTATTAAATTAATGTGTAATAAAATCTGGGCTCACTTATGTAAAAGATTAGTAACAAATTCCTATAAGTAAGGAAATACCTAAATCAAATATGTAAATCTCTCCATAATAAAATATGTACGATTCTTAAAATATGTAAATCAACATACAAATTCAATATATTCAATCAAGTATGTAAATCTTTGTGAGTATTCAATTTCTAAATTCTTTTTCCAAATTAAACCTGCTAAAAAATATCAAGATTCTAAAATACTTTTACATAACTTTCATATAGGCCTCCCATAAAAAACACAAAAGATGTATTCTCAACTGTTATAAATGGCTCAGAATAACAATCTAAATCGCTTAATACAAAACTTTATAAATACTAATTCATTAAATGTAAAAATGATAAATGTCAACATTTTATTTATAACTTTCTCTAACACAATCTTTTATAAATACCGTACTGTAATACGAGATCTATACTAGTTCCCAACAAATAAATAATATGACGACCTCGTAGCCAAGATATGACTTAAAGAGGAGTAGAGGACAAAACTTGTATTCCGACTCCTATCCATCTAATTCAAAATTCAATACTAGTGTCTCCCGTACTTGGTGACGGTCATTTATCTCTTTAAATTCATATACAATTGGAGATTTTGATATCGTGTAAAATCGTAATTTGGATCGTATCCATTTCTTTTTCTCTATACTCTCTCCAATACATTCATATTTTAATATTATCTTCTCATTCATTAAAACATTACTTTTATAAATTGATTATAATCATTAGATCATTATAATGTAAGATTTAATCTTAACCATTTATAACAATACGAGTTTACGTGAAACAAAATGGAGAGAATCCGGACGGAAACGTAATTTGACGAGGCTCCACACGAAGGGTTTTAGAAATTGGGGTAGGGTTTAAGAAAGACCCTAAAGCCCTAGTAACTAAATATCTGGTTATTCCTATGTGTGTCTCTTATCAGTCAAATCAATCATCATCCATTTTCCCCAATTCTTCAGCCTCTACATTTCGATGAAGATTCAATTCAATAATTTCATCTCACACTAAACCCTAATCAATAATCATCAGTTCTTTACAATCGATTTCATCTGAATGATGATCGATGCCGGAGACGATTTCGGCGAGCTATACGCCGATATCGAAGTTCCGTCAAGTTCCGCCATTAATAACGCTTCACAATTTACTCAATCATACCCAAATTTGTTAAACCAATCCCAGACTAGTCGCGAAGATATAAATTTTTCTAGAAATGAACAAAAATTGAGTAAAAATGATGCTAATTTGAGTGATACAGGAACTGTCGATGTCGGAGATGTCGGAGTCGAAAATGGAAATGATACCGAAAGCGAGGATGAAGAGGATGATTTTGTAGTTGTTGTTAATAATGACGATTTCGAGGCGAAAGCGGGTGTAGTGGAGGGAAGGAGGGGTGACGAGGAAATTGAATTAGTGGTTAATGAGGGTAATTTGGCTGGAAATGGAATTGATCATAGTAATCTTTGTGGAGGAGAGGTAATTGGGAATGCAGGGAAGTTAATTGGTGGTAATTCACAATACAAGGTGAATTTGATTCACAAGGCTTAATATCGATTACTCCCTCCATCCCTATCATTTGTTTACCTTTTATTTTCTCTGTTAGGGGGTATTTTAACCAAAGGTAAACAAATGATTGGGACGGGAAGAATACCATATATTTCAGGTTTATTTTATTACATAGTTGTATCTTAGTTCAGGGGTGTTGTTTGTGATTAGATGTATTTTGTGATTAATTTTCATTGATTCATGTACTGATAATGTGATACTCTCTGCCTCTTTGGTGTAGACATACTTTCATAGGAATGCAGATTTGTATCGGTGTTTATTAGGGTTCCTTGTTGCATTTCCTTCAGTTGAAGCTACACGAGGTTACAATAGGTTTAGTTTGCTTTACATACAGCGGAGCCAAGAACCCGTTATTCTCGATTCATTAGATGGGTTGCCCTTTTTTTTTTTTTTTGCTTTAATAGTGAAGTTACTGTCGGTGCAATTTTCATTTGGGGTGATACGGAAAACCCTTTTGTTTGCCAATGAAGGGGTAAGGTTGCGTGCATTCTACCCACTTACCGCACAATATGCACGAGCCCTTGAGGAACTAGGGTGGTGTTGTTATTGACTACTTGTTGATTTGCATAACATGGGCATTTTGAAAATGTGTTAAGGCGTGGAACCCCACCATATTATTAACATCCGATGCATTCTTTGTTAGTGTGTGTACTCTTTTTAGAGTGTCTGGATGGATATTTATATTGAGACTAATCTCGTGTTTTGTTTTGTACTTTTAGTATGCAAGACGATATGGATCAACTTCAATGGATGCTCAAAGAGATGCAAGTGGGACGGTTGATAGGGAGGATATGGGGTGTTTTCAACCTAGAAGATCAAGCTGTGGTCGGTTTGAACCAGCTCATCCTGGTTTTGCTGTACTTGGTTCTGGTGACCAGGGAAATGGCTTCTGGCTTCCACGACATAGGTAAATTGTAATGGCGCTCAGCTGAATAGCTGATCTTGTTTCGGCTATAACTAGGACATAATAACAGATGTTTTCCTTGTGCGTTGGCCTTTTGATATTTTTTAGTTTTCTAGGTAGCATCTGTGATACATCAGATATTCATACTACCTTGAGTTCTCGACTCTCGCACATGGCTATGACACCAAGACATTTCATTTTAAGCCAAAATCATGAATAATTTTTTTTCCCCATAAATTAGCCGAGTCTGACATTTGGACATGCACCCGTGTCGGCTACTTCTAATTGCGTCTAAGGAACATAGGGTGGCATGCCTGGCATCAATCAACATGTGAATGTACTTTCGTTGTTTTTCAGAACAATATTCGATGTGGATATTGATTCATTGGAGCAGAAGCCTTGGACGCACTCTGGAGTTGATATTACAGACTATTTTAATTTTGGCTTTGACGAGGGTAGTTGGAGAAGCTATTGTCAGTTAGTGGTGAGTGATTTTGTTTTATACTAGAACACTCTCCTTCTCATACTCTCTCTGTATGTCATGAATGTCAGCCTCATTAACTAGCATATAAATTTCCTTTTCATGAAGACTCCATGACACAGCAACCCTTTTAACATGCTCACCTAATTTTGCTGCCCGGTTGGGTGCTTGGAATACTTGTCCTTGTTTTACTGTTTGAAGATTGCATCTGGCAGCTGGTACCAGTTGCTACATTTTTCAAGTCATCCCCCAAAGATTGCGGCTGCAAACTAGTTCCTACGGTCCCAGGCCCGTTTTTGTATCCTTCAACTCTGGATGTGGTACATTGTTAAGTTAAACGATACTGCCAGTACTACCAAAGCCGAGCAACGTACCACATTTTACATGTTTATTTAGACTAGGCACTGACCAACTTACTTTACTAGTTTACAAATTAGTAAATTACAACTACACGTGCTCCATAAATGGCTCAAACACTTCCTTTGAGTGAGCTGCCAAGTGATTTAGGAGATCTTTTTGGTACAGAGTAGAATCCCTCTCTTTGTTCCCTTCAAGCTCAAGTATAGAAGTACCGCAATCAATTTTTTACCTGAAGGATATGCATTGGAATTTTGCTTGTGAGTAAAATTGAGATCTCATTTCTTTAACTGAAATACTGACTGGATCTCATTTTTTGAGTACCTTGTGTAAACATAAAATACTTGAAGGGTACTCATCGGTATTTAGCTGGTAGCACCACTAGGGTGTATTTAGTTATTAAGGTATTTTCATAGGAATTTCCTGATGTTATCTCCTGACGTATTCTTGTTAGGAACAATTACGCCACCCATCATTTACTCAGACGAGGAACCAAGGATATGGAAATTGTAGATCCAACTTGGTATGATTTAACTTTAGATGAATTCTAGGCAACTTCCAAACGAATGTTATGTTTGTCTCATATTTTTATACTGGAAATTTAGGGTGGAGCCACTAAGGAGCTAGATTATGAGGAATTTTCAGGGCACAAGTCTGTTGCTAGTGGAGTAAGTGGACAAAAAACAATATCTTCTCACGAATTACGTTTATCTACATGGCAGTTCAATAGGGTACTGTTGCTGAATTTTTTTCTCTACTACTTTCAAAATAAGTTTCTACAGTGTTAAATTTGTGATTTTCAATCACTGGCACATTCATGTTTTATGTTCAGCAAATTGGTCAAGCTATTCATGTAGAAGACAGCAATATTGAACGCCAGCCATCTATGGATGTAAAGCCTCCACGAATTTGCGATTCTGATGTCATCATAGAGGTAGTATCTTTTACACTTGAATGCAATTGACTGTTGATTAAGAGTTATTTTGTCAGCTGTTTTGAGGATTGTGGCAGATAGCTGTGCAAGAACCAGAAGCGCTTTCTGATTTAGATAAGGAGCCTGCTGATAAACTTGAAGCTAAATCTGAAGTGTCTGAAAAGGAGTGTGATCAAGGGAAACTTTCCCGAGAAACTCAAATATCTGTGGATTCGAAGGCTTATGGTCCGGGGAAATTTTCTGCTGAAGAGGAAATTGTTCGCAGTCCAACTCCATCAACTGATGTCGGAAGGTTCTTATCTTGACCCTTAATTTCGTTCTTTCTAGTGGATCGACTCACAAATATTTTTCTTTGCAAGTATATGATACCGTTTTTCTTTCTTTTAAAGAATCACAGAACTTGATACTAGTCCCTAGACCTACTGAACAACCTTATTCTGGAAATTATATGATCTGTAAATTTTACTTCCAATGCCACTTCAAGCTGTGATGAATGAAAGGACACTGTCTAAGAACTAATTATTCTTACCAACCTTCTGATATCTGTTG
This sequence comes from Silene noctiflora, assembly GCA_009801015.1. Classification (NCBI taxonomy): domain Eukaryota; kingdom Viridiplantae; phylum Streptophyta; class Magnoliopsida; order Caryophyllales; family Caryophyllaceae; genus Silene; species Silene noctiflora. Next base: position 199,871 of record VHZZ01000123.1, read on the forward strand.
AAATTGCATTTTTTTTAGTCTGTTGTCTTTGCAACAATGGTTCAATTGAAATAATTGTCTCTATGCTATTTGTTCAGATCGCACGAGTCTGCAATATCGTTAAGTGGTATTCTTGAAAAGTCTTGTACTCAAACAGAAGGGCCGAACTCAGCTACAGACACACAGAATTCTGGAAAGGTGGATACATTTTCAGGAGGAAATCAAAGAGCTCCAAACAGCTTAAAAGATGATGCAAGTAGTGACCGAGATTCCACTGATACAAATCCATGTGTAGCAGGGATAGATTTATTATCTGATGACCATACGCAGAGCAACACATTTTCATCTTATTCTCTTTCTGAGGAATTAAACGATGATGATCACCGTGATTTGAGAAGAATTCAAAATTCTCGAAGTTCATCTCCAGACTCCGTCATGGATAGTGGCCAAGTGATAAAGGTTGATCATCATCGCTCTAGGGTTAGCAAAAGGGATGATGCTAGAAGTATAGGAAGTTGTGGCAAGTATCCTTCAAGAGCCAGAAGTCCCATTGAAGAGGGCAAGAAGCCCAATCAGAGACATCTTTTGAGAGATTCAGAAATGAAGAGTCACCATCGTAATTATAATGATAACCGTAATGATATCCCGAGGCATATGCATACTGGTAGGCGTTCTAGGCATCACCACGGCAATGAGAATTGCTGGCTGGCTTCTGATTTCACTGATGAAGAGTGGCCAAGTTACAGGGAAAAAGATTACTCCCTTGAAAGTTATAATAGGCGCTCTGTGGAAAACCAATTCTACTTTGAGGATGATAGAAATTTGAATGCTCAAAGAGAATGGGATGAAGACCAATTCTATTCTGAGAGAACTCGGCGAACAAGGGGTGATATGGAATGGAGAGAGTGGTATCTTGAAGAAAGAGAATATACGTGTCGGAAGGAAAAAGATCTGTCTAAAAATCCACCTCACCCCATGTCAGAGTATTGTTCATCTGCTAATATGGATATACAGATTAAATATAGGGAGTATCATGATGACTATCTGAACAAAAGAAGCAAACATGTCTCACCAGTCCAATATAACTATGATTGTTCTATGACTGATGAAGGCTCACACAGCCCCTTATATGGCTGGCAAAATGATTATTTGAACTCGGAGATTGGACAGCAAAGACGTTTAAGATATTATAGAAGGGAGCCCAGAGCTTCTGACAGAGGGGGTGAGTTCTTTGAACATCCATCATCTGACATAGATTACCTGGGGTTTATCAGAGAGGATCATAAGTATCAGGATGGTCAAGCATTTCCTTCTATCCATAATTACCACGATGAGCAACCTATATATGCTGAAAAAAGGCGTTATTCCTCCCTCAGAAGAGATGATGTTGACTATAATCAAATCTGTCATAGATATGAAAAAAGTAGGAGGTATATCTCCGCCAAGAAGAGCAGAGATGTTGGACAACCTTGTGATAACATGGAGGCTTATGATAGAGACTATACTTTGGCATATCTTGATCAGGGTGACTATTTTGAGGACAGGACACGTGATTTTCAGTATGAGGGTATGGATTGGCAAGAGGTTACCCTACCTAAAAGTAATTTGAATAATGCCTTCTATGATGAGATGTTGGATTCTCTCAAAAGCATCCCAGGGCATGAATGTCATGGAGCTAAGCAAGGATTTGTCTCTGATGAAATGAATTTACCCACACAAGGCATGAAGAATAAGCGTGGTGTTATTAGTGCCAGGAGTAAACTTTTTGATAGAAGTTCCAAGGTGTTAACTTTTGCTAAGCATGAACGCGCTGGATTTTGGTGCAGAAATCCTCTGGAATTCCACAAGTTTAGGGAGAAAAAGGTAAGTTTGGGGAAATTATGGTTGAGATTCTATGCTCTTGTACTTGTATACATGTTTTGTCTCAAAACTTTGGGACAAATCACTATTCTCATTGCATGTTGCGTTTCTCTTCGAAAGTTGGCCATATCTTGTACTCTCTTTCTCAGAGTCCCATTAAATTATAAAGAAGTACTGTTCATAAATGTTTTTTCAATTGTGCTTGGTTTTGTGTTATAAGATTATAAAACCTAAGCACTCATGACCGAGGTTGGCGAGGTAGCTACGGAAGAGGTAAAAATGTAGATTCTTACATGTAAAACATGCATTATAATTGAAATTGATTATTCTATCATAGCGCATGTTGTTGGTTGCTTGTAGTATCCAGTAACCTTGTCTTCTGGATAAGCTTCTAAATGATTTTAGCTTCATTAATGCTAGTACAATTGTAGATTCATATTGCAGTATGCTATTGTTCTACCACTTGTAGTATATAAACGTCAGAGGTTCAGACTGTAGGATATGTTTTTTTTTTTCGTGTAAGCGGTTCAAGGTTCATAATTTTTGCAATTCTAGACTTTTAAGGTTTTTTCTCTTAGTTGTGTAAACGGTTCCTGTTTTATGTTTTTAAATCATCTTCGTTATGGGTCATTCGGAAAAAGCCTCATGTTATAGCATGGATGAGGCTGCGTAGACCCGACCCTCTTGGGGAGTCCTTGAGGCACAGGGGTGATGGTGTTGTTAATTGTTGTCGTAAATCATTTTCATTTTATTTTATTTTCCTTTCCAGTAGAAGCAGTTATAGACATTGTTAGTACTGTTTTACTAAAACTGAGTAGGTTCGTCCACTACATAAGTCATATGCTCCTATGACTCGTTCGGTTGAATGGAACCTCTCATTGACTTGTGTGTTGGGATTGTATTTGGTATATCTCTTCTAGCAAGTGTATTAGACCCTTACTTTTTACTTGGGTTTGTATGGACCGTGTTTGCACTGTTTGTAAATGCTATGTTTGCTAGTTGGGACCCACTAGTGGTCTCCCATAAGACTATAAGAGCACCGAGGTTCAACCTAGATTTGGAAGTCATTTCTAGGGTCCTTGATGCTTCTGGTTGCCCTTTTCAATGTTGGGTTCACTCAGTAAGGGATTTTTTTCGGGTGCATGCTTGATCTGTTGTACCACTTTGCGCAAGACTGTTTAGTTTTCTGCTACTTTTTTTTTTTAATTTGGTTCCCCTTTTTATTTTATGTTGCTCTTCCTTCACTTTGGTTGCGTGTCGCGTGTCTGACACTTGGGAGTCACCGGCACGATACAATACTAAGACACTTCATTTTAAATCAAAAATTTGAATACTTTACGAAAAATAACTGTATTCGACACTCAGATACCATGTCGCGTGTCGTGTCTGACACTTGCAGGAGAATCTAACTATCTAAGTAACATAGCTTTTGTTATCGCTTTTGATCTCGTAAGCTGTTACTTTCTAATATTTTCGTTGATGGGTCTCTTTTGCTTTATATTTCTTGGAGAAGCCAATTATTTTATGGCTTGGCTAGGCTAACTAAAGGTAATCAGATTACTGCATGTTGTACATTCAGTTTTTAATCATGGGATTTGACATAGTGAATGCTATTTCAAATGGTCAGCTAGAGGTTTTTGTTGAAAGTTTCCAACTCTTATTTGTTTGTGCTCATGTAATCATGTGTGTCTAATTCCATTTCCCTAGTTTATTGTTTCTTTTCTGTTCACATACAATAATTATCACCATCCCGTGGGATTTGCACTGGGACTGCTTCTGTTTGTGTGTTAATGGTCACATGATGTGGTGCACACCTGTTATCATTTGTGCAAAATATCAAATGATCCTATTATTTCGTAGGCTTTTGCTTGAAGCTAATAGGCAATAGTTTCTTTACTGTACGTGGAAATGACATAATGCAAATCCAATAGCTGGTGTACCTACTTTGCCAATCTGTTTGTGCAGACTAATACATCTTGTATGGTCAGTCTATTTTTTTTCTGTTTCAGTGCAACATATTAATTTGCTAAAGTTTGGTACTGGTTCAAGCATGCTCTTTTTTTTCCCGTTCTATTAGGGTTTACTGGATATATCTGGTACTTTCTTAGCACCCAGTTGTAGGTTGAGGAGTATGTCAGTGTTCACAGCTGTGTGATTCCAGACAAGCTTCTGATAGGATTATGCATATGATCTTGTCGTGTGGCCCCATATCAACCTTATTGTACCATCGTACAAGGAGAAAATTTGATGAAATCAGCAAAATGAAAGTAGCCAGAATTCTAGATTCATGAGGTTTATGCTTGATTTGGATGATTCATTGTTATTGCTGTGTTGTTCACAACTTTTATAATGTATAATTGTATATGGCATTATGCTTGAAGAAGAGGAGATAACCGTGGAATTTTAAAGGACAAATATATCAATTGAATTTAAGTTTCCATCATTTGTTGCTATGAGGGGTGCTGTCTTAATATAGTTATTATAGTGTTCATAAAACTTTGATTACTTACACTATCTTCTTATGCTGCTGTGAATGATGTTTTCAAATATTGTCAGTTCTTGGTCACATTTTAGAAGTCTTCCGTAGTTATAACATAATTGTATGTCCCATAGTCGAACTGTTCTTCAGAGAATTTATTTATTTATTCATCTGTCGTCTCTGTCTTAGCCTTTTGATTTGCTGCCATATGGCCGTGTTTCCCTCTTAGAATTGTTTTTGGTGAACCTTTCCATTTGCTGTTCTACGTGTATTTCGTTTTTTTTGCTCATTTTTGCTGTTCTACATGTATTTCTTTTTTTTTTTTTTGCTGTCCAAACACCCATACTTCATTCCCTCTCCCCTTCTCTCCCCTCCCTTTCCCTTCTATTTTGCTATCCAAACAAGCCCTAAGTGGTTTATTCAACTTTGTTTGGAAGGTCGTATGTTAGTTTTCAAATAGATTTGTTGAAGATGTTCACAGTTGTTTTTCCATCTGTTTGGGGGTGTCTTTTATTTTGCAGTTCTTTTGAGTGTGATTGTATAATTGTATCCTGATTAAGTTGGATGGGTTGTTAATGGAGACTAGCCTGAGATCGTCCAAGCTAGATAATGATAGGGTTCGTATTACTATATAATATGCCCAAATGCCCAATGGTTATATAGGGAGTAAAAGTAAGATGCCCCTAGACTGTCGCCTGTTGTTGTTCATCACTTGTACGTTAAAGGTATGTATTTTTGTTTTTGAACTTGCATTTATATATTTCATTTTTCTTTTCTCGGTATAGCCAAACATTACTTTTGATTGGCTTTGATTATTATAAAATATGATTATTATAGAATAAAGCAAAATAACTCAATGCATTGTTGTCACATTCGATAGGTGGTTTTGATTCAGGGGTAAGCTGTTTATATATCTCTGATACTATTACTTCGCAATTAAGTGCTGATATTGTGTGGCTGTATCAATTACTAGATATCTGTTGGGGTTACTACTTTTGTGGTTAGCTAGATGACACTTTTTTGCGATGTTATTATAGATTCTTGCTGTTGAAATCATTATTATTATTATTATTATTATTATTATTATTATTATTATTTTCTTTATTAATGTGCTCAATTTTGTATCTTTTTTACTGTGGCATGTGTAAGGTTCACTCTTTTCACCGTCCTCTTTGATTTGGTCGTAGCCATAGAGATTGAAGTCCTGGGGATATAGCCACTAGTAGGTGTCCTGGGGATATAGCTACTAGTAGGTGTCTGGTTTACTGAATATATTGGTTTATAGTGGATACGATGGTAGTGATGCGACTTTCAGTCTTTCAGGGAAATCGAGCTTATAGTATTAGACTGCATAATGGGTTGTTTCCTCTCTCTGATGTTCATATGTCGTCCAGAAGCTTGGGGGGGTCAATGCAGAAGTTTATATTATCGGTCCACACATAGCTTAATAATCTGCTTTGATGATCATGGTACTACAGTACTACTTCAACAAGTCGGTCTTTTAATTAGTGCTGGACGATGTGTCTTTAAAATAATTATACCCTCTTTTTCTGCTCGAGTCTTTCAAAATACTTCTGCATCAGCAGTCATTTTATATCTTCTCCATGTTATTCTGTGCTTGTGTTGAGTTTCTTGGTTGGAAATTCGAGGGATCACCATGCCTGATATTATGACATTTTTTTTGCAATGTGCTTGTTCTGCAGTCAAGTGGTATTAAAGTATCAAAACCCGGGAGTGCTCCAAGCAATGATGCTCGTTTACGCGCTGGAAGGTTCCAGAAGCACCGAAAGGAGCAACAAGTTCGTGGTGCATCTTTTCCCGATAAGACAACGGTAAACAAAACTCAAAAGTTCGAAGAATTGCGTGATAGGCCATCTACCAGGACCTATTATGATCTCGAAGAGGGTCAAATTCCAACAGAAGATCCCACAAAGAAGTTTGATTCTGGATGTTTTACTCGAAAAAGCAGTCAAAAGGGACAATTGACTGGTAGTAAGAACTGTGTATTTCAGAATGGTAGCTGTGAATATGATGAGAGTAGGATTCTTGCAACAATGGCAAAGATGGAAAAGAGAAGGGAGCGATTTAAGGAGTCGATACTCGGGAAAAAGGATGGAAATTCTGTTTTGAAGCCTGAAGTTGTGAAAGTAGTTGAAACAACCGAGTCCGTAGGACAAAGGCCAAAAAGAAAAAGGCAGTGGGGTGGAAGCTAGGTATCTAATTTTGTTATATTTTGTTCACATTATTTATATTGAAGAATAAATGTGATTCTGAAAATGTACATCAGATTGACATTTTTGTAAAACTGTCTGAAACTGACATTTTTGTAAAACTCTGTCACAAGCTTTCTGCTACTGCTATAATTTTAACAGAAATATCGATTTTGCCTGCAACTATTTTTGGAATCGTAATTCCTGACAGTGTTGGAAGCTATTGTTTTTCATAATTAATTGTTACTTTCCATCGTTTAGTTCAGTTATTTCTTCAGAGGTGGACTTCAGCAATCTAGTTCCTCGAAATATAGCCTGTGAAATGGAAAATCTCAGAGACGAGATTGCAGTACTAGCGATGGATGAAGCAGCAGCAGTTTTTTTGGTTTGGTGAAAGGAGCTACAAGAAGTTTAAATGCTGACAGGCTTCGAATCCAAATTATGAGTGCCACTTTCTTATGACTTTACCAATTTTTCTAGCTGATATTTGTTCCGAATGAAATGGTATCTAGACGAAGGTCGGGAACTATTTTCTTTGACCAGAATGGTCACCAACCATCCAATTTATTCAGGGTGAAGAGGGAAGAGATTGAGGCTTGTGACGGACACGCTTTGTATGTGGAATTGAAATTGAGGCTTTCAATATTCATTTCTCCTAAATTGAGGGTTGTGTAGAGTTCTACAAAACACTATTTTTGTTACCCTAGAATTTGAGTCCTTTTTTATTTGTTGCGCCGAAAAGCATTGATCATTTACATTTTTTTGAAGTATTGGCAGTCACAAATATTGTTTTTTTTTTTTTTTATGTGCAGTTGTGCACTGTATGAACATCGAACCAATTTTTTTTTTTCCTTTTCTTTTTCTTTTCTGGATCTATTAGATATGGACTTTCATGCCCCTTGTTCTTCAAGTGCTACTTATTGACAATCCATCGATCTTTTAAGTGAAATAAAACCATTGAAAATTGCGTGTAAAAGGTACAATACAAAAACTTATCAAGATCGAAGTATTATTTTTTGTCCCTTTACGCCACGGTATATCAATAACAAGAGGATATGACAAAAAGAGCAATATAAGCAATAAAAGTCTGGTCTAAAATTCCAAACTGAAAGAAATTTAAGTTGAAGATTTCGAAAATGACTTTCATACACAATTAATACTTAATTTAAATAAATAAATAAAAAATTTACGAAAGAACAAATTATACACCTATATAATACACGCACTTTACACTTGTACACTTGTACAATTACTATTCTCCGACAGCTTACACTTGTACACTTTTTCTTTGTTCCATCCCATTAATTGTATAGTATATTAGTATACAAGTTTTTTAGTCGAGAAAAAATGACTAAAATAAAATGTATGTATAAATTAGAACGAGGCTAGGAGAATAGGAGGTAGAAATAGGTTGATTTACTATATTCTATACCAATAGGTAACAACAAACCGACCTTAGCTCAGTTGGTAGAGCGGAGGACTGTAGTAGGTTGCAGATATCCTTAGGTCACTGGTTCGAATCCGGTAGGTCGGATTTTTTTTCTTTTTTTATTTCAACATTTTCTTCTTCATTTACTTCTCATTTTCTCTCACAATCAAATACACTAGTTTATTTTTAACATTGCCGATTTGCCACTGTGTTAATTTTTGCAGAATTTCTCGGATCAGAACCCACATTATCACTCCTCTACTCATGGTAAATCTTTTTACCCTCTCTCTCATTTACCTTGTTTAGTTAAATTAATCTCATAATTAGTGTAATTAGCTAGAGAATTGAACTGGGTTTGGGTTATTTTCTGTTATTAAGATCTTATGGAATTATTTAGTGAAGAGGTATACATTTTTTTTTTAATATGGTACACACCTGTCTCAATCATTTGTTTACCTTTGATTAAAATACCCGTCACAAAGAAGAAATACGTAAACAAATAAATGGGACGGAGGGAGTATGTTAATCAAGGGAGAAAATTGAATATTCTTCTGAATATCTGGCATTTGGGAATTTTGTTTTTATGGGTTTGATTTGATCAAGGGTAATAATAATATTATTTTGCATTTAATGTATTATTTTAATGTTTAGTGGTGGAAGATTGATGATGGTGACTGTTTTACTAAGTCTTCTTCTTTGTACCATGATTATAAGAGTTGAATTTTAATTATTTGATTGGAGAACAAAAAAAATGAAACTTTTTTGGAAGTAAAAGGGTTTGAAAACTTGAAATCTAAGTTTGTCAACTACCTTAGATCATATTTGAAGCAAAGTTTGTGTCTTTGATTGAATTGGGTTTTGTTTTTGGAAGTTGTTGCAAAATGATTGCTGCAATTGAAAAAGTAAGGATGATTGTTGTTGATTTTTTTTGAATTTTTCTGGTTTTATGTACTATTGTTACCATGGTTTTTGTTATCGTGGGTTCGGAGGATACTAATGGATGATCTTGGGGATGGGTAGACTGTTGGTTGGGGATATGTTGTGTTATAGTCATGGAAATTTATGAATGCTCGATGATAGGTTTTCATATGTTGTTTACAGCTTTGTAATGTCCCTTTTGTCTGTCGTTGGGCTGCTATTTGTAGAGTAGACGGTATTGCTGGTTTTGTAAAGCTGTTTACTAGGGCGTAAGTATATTGTGAAACCTGTTTTTATCAGATTACTGACTTGTTTGTAGAAGTTCTGGAAATCTGTTAGTCCGTAGTCGCCACCGGGTGGTTTGAGGAAAAGTCTTGATGATATTTTTTTCCAGAGTTGTAAGACGAAAAGAGGAAACTGATTTCCTAACTTCTTCATTTTTCTCTTAGTTTATCAGTCAATACCTCATATGTCGTTTACTGTACTGCAGAGAAAGTATTTTATTACTGCCATACACATAGAAGTGGATAGTGTTTACATGGATTATTTGGATAGAAATATTGCTCTAAATTGACGATATGTGAGTGTACATTCTATAATTTAGATCAATGACAGTAAGGTTTTTTTGGTTTGATGACAGGCAAATACATTGCGGTTATATTTGACTTGCATAAGGAACACTCTCGAGGCTGCTATGTGCCTGCAGGTAAAGTCTTGATATTTTTTCCACTGGTCATCTGTAATTTAGGCTAGTACCTAAGGCGGTTTTACACAAGTGTTGTTGTAAAACCACATGTTTTTTTTTACCCTAATAGCCCTATAGATAGTTATTATAAGTTCTTTTTCTTGGGTTAGTGGCGGTAAATAACACGCGGTTTTCCAACAGCTTAGTGTAAAACCACCTTACAAAGTTACAAGAGACCTTTCTGCTTATGCCTCTGTTCTGACAAAATTATTCTTTCACAAGAAATTAATCTAAGTGTTTACGTTAAATTACTTTACAGAATTTTCCATGCCAAGAAGTGGAGCGACATAATAAACCAGAGGTGGAAATGAAGTTAGTGATTCAACTCTTAACTGCTATTTGATATCCAGAAAATTATAGATTATCCTCTTTTTTAGAAAAATTTATCAAATTTTACTCAGAGTATTCCCATATTCAGGTTCCCATTTACACCTTAGGACTTATTATTTTAGCCTTCCCTAATTCAGTTTGGGAGTGAGGGTTCATTGTTGTTTGGAAAGTTGGCATTTCTGTTACGGTGAGTAACTGAGTATGATCTGCAAGTCTATGTAAGTGTGGGATTTTCTAATATGTTATGTTACTTTGACATGTCATGTTGGCTCCTTGTCGTGTGTCAACAAGACAAGACACTTAGACACTTCATCGTAGGCCAAATCTATTTTCGTTGTCTCACAAAACTGATTCGGAAAGTATTCGCGTCAATTCAGTTTCCAATGAGTTTGGGTGAAAGTCATTCTTATATCTCATATTTGGCTTTTCAGGACTAGTCCCGAGCTTCTGCTAAATCCTGTAAGAAGATTCTCTACATTTTGTAAGCCATAGCATTATCTTCATTGTTTCCTTGATATGTGAGCTCTAAGTAGATGCTTTTCTTACCTAGTGGACCCTATCTTCCTGGACCTGCGTATAAATCACTAGATTATACTTCCTTAGAGACAATCCTTTTAAGCTTTCCAAATTGCAGCCTCTAGAAAAACGAACTATTCTTTGTGCATTAAAGTAGAAGTTCTATGCTCTGTGACATGCTCAATGCCAATCTTGACGATTATTAATTTCGGAGAACTCTCTATTTTTACATTCCAAGGGAATTTTAGATGTATTTTTGATAAGTTTATCGAGTGACATAACTTATCAAATCTGGATGTAATGCTGGGTGTTTATGACTCCCCACATCATTGTGAAAACCCTCCAACAGTCTTGAAAAGATGTCATTCGAGCCTTTAAGGCACTGTCCATTAATTTCATAACTTACAAACTATAGGGCTCTGCAGCTATGATTTTAAAACCTATGTCAATTGGTGTATTTAGTTTTTCTTTGGCTTTACTTTCCTTTCTTTTGTAATTCTGTGTTCCCTGATATTTTGTTTCGATTTGTCCTTGACATGCTAATGTTACCATTAATTAAGAATACCGTTGCAGAACTAAGTCTGCAAAATAATCACAAGAACTACGATTTAGATCTTATTCTTTAGTGTGCTACTGCTTAGTCGTCCTTCTCCAATCATGAAGTTTGCTGTGTAGCATTGTGTCCATCTATGTTGTGTCATGGTTTTCTCGATTGAGCAGATGATAGCATAATTCGTTGAGTGATAGAGTACTCTTTCACTGCATTCTTTAATATTTTCAAGTCCTTTTACATATTGTTTGCAGATTTTGATTTGCCGAAATGAGGCTGAAAAGTGCTTGATAGAGACTTCGATTAATTCGTTGCGGATTAGCCTCAAGGTAAAGCTATATAATTGGTTTTAATTCAAGTCACATGTGTTCTGTCTCAAAGTTTTTGTAGTTTCCCTCCTTCACGGTTTTCATTTTTACAGGTAAAACAAGCAGATGAACTTGAAAATATACTAACCAAGAAGTTCCTCAGATTTCTGTCAATGAGGGCTGAAGCATTTCAGGTCCTAAGGCGAAAACCTGTGCAGGTACTCACAAATGTACTTAAATGACTTATGCTGTGCTCATATAAGTATATGTGGACACGATCCACCTGAATCAATGATCCTGGATACTAATAAATATAGCCCTTGCAAATAAGTGAAAGATGTCCGTGACTTGGCAGTAGCGAAAAATCAATGTCCTCATTTTACGTTGATGGTGCACCAATCTCAATTTCTTGAATTAACTTATAAGTAGAGATGTAATGTTGAGATTTGTCAAGTTTGATTCATCAAACCAAATATTTTCGCATCATCATTTTTGAAAAGCTGCAACAATTGTATATAGTGACTATATATTAGTCAAAATCGACTGCTGAGACCTTGCGTAGTTGCGTTCTTGCACTGTGACCTGATATAACGTGTTCTGTCATTTCTCTTAACAGGGTTATGACATCAGTTTTCTCATCACCAACTTTCACTGTGAGGAGATGCAAAAACAAAGGCTTATAGATTTTATTGTTCAGTTTATGGAGGTAAGGGTTCTTCCTCTCTTTTTTTTTATCTTCGAATTTAGTCTTGTTATTTTCATGGTTTGGTATTGTATCTTCTGTGTTTACGCTACTGACAGCAAGCTTCCTGAACAGTTAAATTGATTAGCTTATAAAATATGTACATTTACCCAGGCTGTATAGTCAAATTTCACGTCTGTTTTCTTCTTCTTTGTTACAACGGTCTCAACCCAAATGTCACTTATACCAACCTTTGCACATTTACATTCAACGACATGGAGTCTGTTTTTCGTATGGGCTAATGGTTTCCTTACCAGTCATTTAAGAGATAACCTCTCTGTATTTTCAATTTTGGGGAACATGGTATAATTTGACCCCCTTACTTTGATAACTTGTTTCCATCATTACAGGACATCGATAAAGAGATCGGTGAATTGAAACTATCAGTGAACACCCGAGGTAGGCTTGTGGCAACTGAGTTTTTGAAGCAATTCATTTGAAGCACATGAAGTCGATTCATCACTGTCGAAGTCTTTGTAGTAAGACCTTTTCTCCAACTTTATTAGTCGCAACATCAGGTGTTGAGAATACATCATATTTACTAGAAATGTTCTCCGAAAAACTCACTTATGGAGCAGTTCTCCGAAAAACTCACCATTATTTAAAAAAAAGACACATAGTTCTCACAATTTCCTGTACGAGACAATGCTACCCATATGATATTTGGACTAGTATCGAATTAAGGCCGTCTCATACAATATTTATGGTAGACTCTCATTCAATGCGAAGATCGGTCTTCTTGGAGAAGGCGGCCAAATCACCAGTAGGCTTAACATAAACTCCAATAGAAGTAAGAATATCTGGAGAAGAAGTTCCATGGAATCCACCAAATTGATGTTCAGGTCCAAAGTTAAAGTTAAATTTTGTGTCGTCCGAGTTAAAGCTGTATTTTGGGATCATTGTTCCGAACGGCCCATAGGTGGCTACGTTCGTTTCAATTGCCAATGAGGTCACCCCTTCCCCAAATTTGATGTTTTTCCTACCATACATACCGCTCAATCTTGTGATATACTCGTTGTTTGTGGCATCGCCGAACATTATCTGCGTTATGAGTTTATATTTCAATCAGTTTTTGACAATTAGAGTATAAGTTTAAGAAACACTCTCCATTACGAAGTAAAATGAGATTACTTCATTGAAATCGAGGGATTGTGTAAGAAAAGCGCGAGAAATACCGTATCAAAGTTGGTACCGTCGAGGTCTGGGGAACCGAAAATGGGTGAAATCACCAACTCTCCATCTTCAATGTATTGAAATGCAATGGATTTGATATAGTCTTTGTTATATGACACAAACATTTGAGCAACCTTAGTTCGTCCCTTTTCGTCCCACATTATACGTTTGCCTTCGTCACTTGGATTTTCAGTACTTTGACTCGGAATTGGGCCGATTTTTAGCAGCGATGTTGCTTCTTTTTCCTTCGGCTTGTTAAGCGGACTCCCTACTCCAGTATAATCAAAATATTTTCAGACTTTAGAAAAATATGTTAAATTACAAGGCAAACTTAATTTGATGAAAAACACAAATAATTCAATAGAATCTGTTATTAGAGAATGTTATTGTTAGAACAATAAAATACAGATAATGACTCGATATTGACTCAAACCCGAAATCAAATGTATCCCCTATTTATTTTAGCTACATACTTCTCAATTTAGGTCACCATGCTTGTTCCTTAAATATATTGTACGTAGTAGAGCAGTATTTTTAAAGTTTTACTGAAATATGAAAAAGCTAGCAAGGATTCCTAGAGCTACCCGCTATAGTGGCGATTGTAAAACTGACGCAAAAAAATACGACACTGAAATATATGACAGTTGATAACCGCCACAAAAGGTCTTAAAGCTATCAGCTATGGTAGCTATAGTGGCAATTGTTAAACCGCGAAAAAATATGACAATGAAATATATGAAAGTTGATAACCACCACAAAAGGTCATTTACAACGGCTACAATAGAGGTTTTTTCTACTAGTGAACATACCAGGTGAAATAGATTGCGCCATTTTTTACTTGTGGTAATATTTACAGTACGACGTTAATTA
>VHZZ01000124.1:97651-109788 GCA_009801015.1 Silene noctiflora
GGGCAGTGGAGTGTGATGTGGAATTGGGTGACGAAGTATGTGGGGGGAGGCAGTAAAGGAGGAGAAGGTTATTTTGATTAGCAGGTCATCTTAACATGAGGTACTAGGTTAAAATTAAGCTACTGTATTTTGAGAAGAGAGTATTCAAAGTTGGGTTTAATGTGAGTTAAATTAAAGTTCAGATTATTTTGAGAAGGTGATCAATAGTTTGGAAAAATAACCCTTAAAACAATGGTTACACATAGGAAATCAGTTATACGTTCAAGGTACACATGCCTTGATCCCAGAAATATTCCAGAAATAAGATTATACAACTGGATCGAAATTATTGACCTTTAGACAAATTGGTTAAAACTTTAACTTTGGTAAGTGTACCATAATGAAACAATCACCAGTAAATTAAATTGACCGAGATTTTCTCAGAACAGCCACTAGTAACTTTCAAAAGACGGACAAAAAAAAAGGGAGAGTTGGGGGTTTGAAATAAATCAAACATTTCAAATTCAAAATTCTATCTCTTGATAAATTGAAATTGATGGTCAAATAAAGGACTTTAGAGGCTAAGCTAGCTTGAGATAAATAAATAAATAAAAAGCGTACCCATGATCGTCATCACTAAGACCATTCAGGGCATAAAAGGCGTCCTTTTTTAAGCTGAACAGCACCAAGTCTGGGATCCTTGAAGTTCCTAAGATGATAACGGCTACTGGAAGTACGGCGACGTTGACCGGGTGGACCAACTTTGTAATGTGGCTCGTAATTATAACAATCATCTTCAGACGACTCCTCTTTCTTAAACTTTGATGTATAGGTGTATTTAATTTCCCGCATTGCTATAGAGCTTCACAAACCCTAACAATCCTCTTCCCAACCCCTTGTATATATAGGGACTAAGGAGTATCTCTCCTTTCTTTTCGGCCTCCACCTTAATTATGTCTCCTTTCTTTGGGCTTCCAACATAAAATGGCAACGCTAACTAGTTATAATTAGACCTAACAAAACTAACCCGATCCGAAAAGGCTGACCCGAGACCCGAAATGACCCGGACTACATCACCCGAATGTGACCCGAAAACCCGAACTGACCCGAGGTTTCTTGACCCGTAACTGACCCGACCCGAAAATGACCCGTTCTGAAACCACCTAACTCGAAAATGACCCGACAAAACATAACTCTAATTGAACCGAAAAGACTTGAAATGACTTTTTCTCTCTTATCCATTGACCCGAAAATGACCCGACCCAAAATAACCCGACCCGTTTGACTGAAACTGACCCGACTAACAACCCGAAATAGACCCGAATTAACCTGAAATCAATGAAAGACCCGAACTGATCCGACCCGAACCCGCCTCGTTCGCCCGATTTGTCAGGTCTAGTTATAATGCTCCATTTTAAGTCTAATTATTTATTTACATATGATTATAATATTTTTTTCAAATAAAATAAAAGATAAAACACTTTATTAATGAACAAAAAAAATCGTAAAGCTTAATATTTGTATGTTATTGTTGTAACTGATGTGTGTCGTTAATACAAACTCTTATAAGAGCTTTCTGAGACAATATTTGAGAGATTTCAAAGATTTTGGATTGATACTAAGTTCAATGATATTCTTATTTATAATCATGGGGTCATCTCACCTTATTGTAATATTTTGATTTTGAACAATTCAACTATTATTCATCACACCTACATTATTTTTCAATGTGAGACGAATTTATTAATTAAAAATTACACAATCTTTAATATGTGTAAAATATATGAAATCTATACTCCAATGATAGCATTTTTTTTTACCACAAATCTAATTATATTATTTTCATAGTTTTTTTTTTTTGAATAAACAAAATATAATATCACTAATATATAACTAGTATAGATCCCGCACAATGCGCGGTATTTATAGAGTTTTTACTTTTTAGTTTATTAATTATTCATTCCAAAATTTTACCTTAATATTTTCATATTTCATCTCATCGTATTTTATATTGAAAAAAAAAATTAAAACTTCAAAACTAATAAAAAAAGTGAGCATTTCATGAAATCTTTTTGTTTTCTTCCACAAAGCTATTGATTTCATTTTATAACTTTTCTTAAATTATCTTAATAAATTTTTTTTTCACGACGCTAATAATAATAGTTTATTTTATTGTTTTATATAGTGTAAGTATGCATTTAGTCATTTTCTAAGAAAAATTAGCAATTTTGTATTTTATTATTTATACCTCTTTTATTTTATTTTGATTAAAACATTATAATTATAATTTAGAATTTAATGAAAAAATCATGCTTTAATTAAAAGAATAATTTAATGGAAAAAATTCATTTCTTTCCTTATATATATATATATATATATATATATATGTAGATGGAGTTTGGAGGGAAAATTTTGAGAATTTTTATTCTCTTAGTAGTAAGGGGGATTGTCTCTGTAAATATTTACGTGCATAATATTTGTATGTTATTGTTTGTATTATCACAATACCTGAGACACTCAAACTATTTTGTATTGATATCTAAGTTTCAATGATGACTCTTATTTATAATCATGTGATCAACCCACCTTATTATAATCTTCTGATGTTGGATAATTCACCACACCTTATGATACTTGAGAGACTCAAAAAATTTTCTTTGATATTTTTTTGCCAAAAGAAATGTATAAGTTTTTATATAAATAAAAATTATAATCATTGTCACTTGAATATAATATAGAAAATTATATCATATTGTGAAGAGAATGATACAAACTCTTAAGAGCCCTCTAAGACAATACTTAAGAGATTCAAAAAAATTTGGGTTGATACATAAGTTCCAATGATGTCTTCTATTTATATAATGATAAAATTATCTCATCTTATGGTAATCTTTCGTTGTGGGATAATTCTACTATTTATATGTAATTTATTCACCACACCTGCATTATTTTTCAATGTAGGACAAACGTACTAAGAAATACAG
This sequence comes from Silene noctiflora, assembly GCA_009801015.1. Taxonomy (NCBI): domain Eukaryota; kingdom Viridiplantae; phylum Streptophyta; class Magnoliopsida; order Caryophyllales; family Caryophyllaceae; genus Silene; species Silene noctiflora. The sequence continues at coordinate 100,615 of VHZZ01000124.1, forward strand.
CATCTTTTTCGCACCTAGTTTGACATCGCCCAAATTCCGAATACGGCAATTACTATTACAATATATGTAATAGTTATATACCCCATCTCTTAATATTCATACGTTTTTTTTTTCTATTTTTTATCATAATTAAAACATGTGCAAATAATATAAAATTTATACTTTAATGATAACATTTGTTTATCACCAATCTAATTATATTATTTTCGTAATTTTTTTACGATACTTTTTTGTCAAATGAAATGTAAAAAGTTTTATATAAAAATTATAAATATTGAATATAATATAGGAAATATATATTGTATTCTAATTATAATAATAGTTAATATATTTTCCACTATAATTTTTATATCAAAAATATTATTTAGGATACTTTCCTAAATTAATTAATTATTAATTAATTTTTAATAATACAAACTCTTAAGAGTCCTACAAGACAATACTTAAAGAGAATCAAAATATTTTTGTTTGATACTCAAGTATCAAAAATGACTCCTATTTATAATCATAGGATTACTCATCTAATGTTAATCTTCCAATGTAGTACAATTATACTAGTTATATGTAATATATTCACAACACCTACATAATTCTTCAATTTGGGACAAATAACATATTATATAAGAAGTACACCATCTTTTATCATAATTAAAATATGAGATAATAATAATACTTCGTTCATACCATTGAATTTTTTACATTTTCTATTTTACCCCATTCCACTTGACTGTCTACATTTCCATATATGATATTTTTTTATCAATTAAATGACTCACATACTCTTGTCTACTTTTATACCTTTCGGTGGGTGGTGCCACATATGAGGGGCTTACATGGGAGTAGTTGTATAAGTAAACATATGAAAAATAGAGATGTCCCATTTTTTTAATATTTGTCTAAAAAGTAAATGTAAACAATTCAATGAAGGGGAGGAAGTAGTAAATAGTACCAAATTTATACTTAAATGAATGCATTTTTCGCTACAAATCCAAATATCCAAGGTTCTAAATGTTTTGCATTATACTCTTTGGTTAGATTGATAATCAAACAATTCTTTTATGTAAATTAATGTTGTAGAATTGGTCTTGGTAGCAAGTGTAGCTGCGACTATCGTCCTAACCTCACATATCCATATGTGCCTTGGCACAAACCACTTCTATACCTTCACCCATTTGTCACCTTATTATCCTTGATACATGTACTTTTGTCTATGTTGTGAATGCATATTAGTTTCGGAAGTTTCTATCACATTAGATTGCATGCATGTTTCATAAGTCAAGTGAGTATTTTTATTTCTTTCTATCTTTACATATAACTCACCTTTACATATACTTATGAGTGCATGAGTGAATCCGCTAGAATCCGACTAATTTGTCTTGCAAGATCGAAAGGTATTTGGTTATTGTCTATACTTCGGTATCATGTAACATCCTGGGACTTGAGCTGAGTTTTCTACTTACCCGTACCTTTGAATTCATTTTTATTGGTACAATTTGGTCATTACTTTGTTATAGATATGGATAACTTGGGATTTGTATGTGCATTAACATTAGCTCCGAGTTATTCGTTCACCATTTGTATGATTGCCTTTTGTGCTATGTTAGTGTTTTTCTTGAGGGGAAGCAAAAGGATGGTTTGGGGGAGTTTGTTGAGGCATAATTATATACACTTTTATGCCTCCCCTTAGTTACTTTTGAGACAGTTTTGTGCTATAATATGTCATTTATATGTCGTTATGTTAGAATGTCGATACTTCCGCCATTCGGTGTTTTAATGCAGGATGAGTGCATTTGTGGAGCAAATGAGTAAAGTGGAGCACCGCAGAGTCGGCAAGACGAAGTACGAGGAAGATAGCACGGAAATCAAGGAGGAAAGATGGAAAGAAGAGAAGAAATCACGAAACGATGTAGCTGAGACAAGTTCCTCGATCGAGTAGTGATGACCTCGATCGAGTATGCTGTTCTCGATCGAGTATGCTTAACTCGATTGAGGATCACGTCTCTGAAGATTTTTTCGGAACTTTCCTTAAGTCGGTTTATTTATAATATAAATAGGAAACCCTTGCCTCTTTATTACGTTACGCTTTATTTACATCAAAAACTCCTAGAAATCTCTAAGATTAGTTTAGCTATTGTTGTTCTTCCAGATCTACACCTTTAATTTACGACTTGTTAATCTTTCCTCATTAATCATTAACTTAAGTTTCATATTTACAATCACTTTCTTGTTCATTGTTTTCATGCCTTTAATAATGTTTTGTATTCATCTTATTGTTGTAGTTCTTGTTAGTATGAGTAACTAATTTATTAATCTAGGGTAAAAGGGGATCTAGGTTGTTAGAAGGGGTTTACTTAATGAATTGATTGTTAAATTGCTTTTAGTTGTTGTTCAATTGTTGTCTTAAATCTATTTAATTAATTACTGGCCGGGATTAGTTAATTAGTCTTGCAAACTAGGATTTTCACCGACTAGGTTAAGACTAGTATAGGCTGCGACAATTGAATAGGCTGACTTAATTATAGCGACCGCATGTGTAACACCCCCGTTTAAGCAGAAGCCTTAACTAGACATTTCCGATTAAACGAAACTATTACCATCTCAATTTCCCGAGGTAAATGAATATCAAATAAACTTCCAAGTACTTTATTAAATAAAGATTAAAAATCGTCCAGCGATTACAACTCAAACGCGTAAGTGTTTCAAACCAACTTTAAATAAAAACAACTGTCCGACTAGACTACTAGGTGAGACACTCTAGATATGATGGCTCGTCGTCCCTTCCAGCATCCAAGCACAACAGCAGCACATAAACCTTAACCATCTAGACCTGCTTTGCTCTCCATTCAAGTGGATCTCATTGAATTGATCGACACAGGCCACCCCGGAAATAGGTTACATATAAATAAAACACAACACGGTCAGCTTATGCTAGATATAAAGCATACGAAATATAAACTAACAAAAAAATGAGTTACGGTAGAAATAGAAATATCCAACAACTAAACGGCCGCAGCCTCCTCTGCTTACACACACGGCCAATCCTCACAACACACGTCTTCCGCCTCATAATTCGCTCACGGCACCGCAACGCCATCTGCTGGACCACGTCGCTTCGACTTCCACGTGCCAGGCCTACTAATTCATCGGGTCCACAACCGCAGCTGTGCCTGGCTAACCCACATACGTCCCATATTCGTGTCACCTTGCAGGCAACCAATAACATCACACAGGGCAATAATAATAATCACAGAAGCGCATAAATAAATTAATAGTTCATCATGTGACGGTCTCACAAGATAACATTTCACAAAACCATGTTACTTCACAATTCTCATAAAAATTATTAACTTGCGTAACTACGAAATAAATAACATAATTGAGTGGGATGAAATCTTACCTCAGCTTAAAACCGTCTCAGCAAAAATGCCCAAAGCTCTTAAGAGCGTTCCTCTACGAACTTGGTGCCTATTAAATAATATTTCACGTAAATATCGCTACTAAATACTTTTACGCAACATTAATACACAACGTCACCTAACACGCGACCGTAGGCGTAACCTAGGCCACGGCTTGGCCACCTACACATGGCTCAACACTTGCTAAGCCACGGCTCGGCCTTGGCTAGGCCACGGTCGTCCCCAACGCACGACGCACGTCCCAAGCCCCCGTAAACACGCGACCTACTCGGCCAAACGCGACAGCACCCACAACCCGAGTCACCCTTTGGTCTAAATTCATCATACAATACACAAAAATACGTTATATATACTAATTAAACAAAACCCCCAAATTACTATGAATATTTAAAATTAGGGTAAGAGTCACTTTTATAAAATCGCATAAAAATTGTATAAATATGATGTAGAGATGATAAAGATCAAACTTACAATCACGGGGATGAAAAATGAGCGAGAAAGAGTCGGAAAAATGCGCACCCTAGCCCCTTGGTTTCACTCGTCCGTCGCTCCCCCTCTTCTCCTCTATTTTTTGTTTGTTTTGGTTTTGTGTGGAAAATGAGTAAAAGGGTTTTGGTTGAGTGAAAAGTTTGGTTTATATATCCCGACTCAACCTAAGTTTACTCCCGACCTAGCTAAACTTGATCACACGAGTCCATCACTTGGCCTGTTAAATCGTTTTGCACTAAATTCTGTCGGTCTCACACACAACCTAACCTAACTTATGCATATAATAAATATATATATCGCGTCGAATAAAATAAGATAAAATAATAATATAAAATATTACGGGGTATTACAGTCTCCCCCCCTTAACATCCCCCCCCCCAAAAGAACTTCGTCCCGAGTTCACGCACTCACAGGTTAAAGCCAATGCTTAACTCAACGAACAACCTAAACCGCAGATTAGGTTCACATAACTCAGACCGCAGTCTGAGTTTCATAAGATCACAAGAACAAGATCGAACCCCAGCTTGAATCTCATATCGACACCACACATAGATCAAACCGCCGTTTGAATTCCATATAAACAGGGTTACGACATTCTACCCTCCTAAAATAAAGGTTACGTCCCTGGTAGCTTCTTCAACATTGTGACTAGACCACAACACTTTTACTATCGCTGCTTCTCCATTGCGCATCTTACACACCTTCCTATCAAGTATCTCTTTTGCAGTCTCCACATAAGCTAAGGATTCATTGACCTCGATCGTTTCTGGCTCAAGTATGTGAGTTGGATCGCTCACGTACTTCTACAATTGGGATACATGGAACACGTTGTGCACTCTATCCAAGGATGCAGGTAGGTCCAATCGATAGGCCACATCCCCGACCCGATGTAGTATCTCATACGGCCTGATATATTTCTGGCTGATCTTGCCAAACCTCATAACACCCTTCATAGGCGAAACTTTCAGTAAGACTTTATCGCCCACCGTGAATTCTATGTCGCTGCGCCTCAAATTGACATAGCTCTTTTGGCGATCTTGGGCGGCTTTCATCTTTGCCGGATTACTTTCACATGTTCTACCATTTCCTGGATTAACTGAGGACCCAAAACTATCGCATCCGTCACATCATCCCAGCACATATAAAGCCTCGAACGGAGCCATGCCAATGTTGGCATGATAACTATTGTTATATGAGAACTTGATTAGGTCCAACCGGTCCTCCCATCCCCCGAACACCAATACACAGGCCCTCAGCATGTCCTCCATGGTTTGGATTGTCCTCTCTGTCTGCCCATCCGTAGCTGGGTGGAAGGCCGTACTCATCTTCAGGGTAGTGCCCATCAAGTCCTGTAGCTCTCTCCAGAACTTTGAAATGAATCTTGATTCACGGTCGGACACGATATCCTTAGGCACTCCGTTCAATTTCACCACATGCTTGCAATAAGCCTTTGCCAACTCTGCTTTGCTCTACGTATCCTACATCGATATAAAATGTGCAGTTTTCGTAAGCCGGTCAAATATCATCCAGATCATGTTATTCCCCTTCTTGGTCCTAGGCAAACCAACTATAAAGTCCATAGATATGCCTTCCCACTTCCCCTCAGGGATGTGTAAAGGTTGCACCTTTCCCTGGGGCCTCTTATGTTCGCCCTTGACCTTATGACACGTCAAGCATCGAGCCACGAATTTAAAGACTTCCTTTTTCATTCCGGGCCACCGCAATGTCTTGTTTAGGTCCTTATACAACTTGTCCCCATCTGGGTGTACCAAATAAGACGTATTATGAGCCTCGGTCAATATCGTTCGCTTCAACTTATCGTCATCTAGCACACACCACCTCCCATCGAATCTCAAATTGTCATCACTGTGGACCTTAAACCGTGTACATCCACTCGCTTCAGCTTGCTCGCGCCAAGAAGCTATTCTGGAGTCTCTTTTCTGCTTTTCCCGGATTTCTGCATTCAACTCCGGCTCGATGGTTAGGTCATCTATTTTGTCTCCTTTCTGGATCATGTACACACCCATATTTTCGATCTCATCTCTCAATATGACTTGGGATTTGGCCAAGTGCAGTGCATGCACTGATTTCCTGCTTAGTGCATCCGCCACTACATTAGCTCTCCCCTCATGGTATACGATCTCCATGTCGTAATCGCCAATCAACTCTATCTACCATCTATGCCGCATGTTTAGCTTCTTCTGAGTGAAGATGTATTTTAAGCTCTTATGATCCGAGTAAACCTTGAAGGTCGCTCCATACAAGTAATGTTGCCATAGTTTTAATGCGAACACTATCGTCCCAAGCTCCAGATCGTGTGTCGGATAATTCTCCTCATACTTCTTTAGTTGTCGGGACGCATAGGTGATTACCTTGCCATTTTGCATCAGCACGCACCCCAAGCCATTCTTGGATGTATCCGTATACACTTCGAAATTCTTACTCCCTTATGGAAGTGCTAGGATAGGAGCTGTGGTCAAGCGCTCTTTTAGTATTTGGAACACCTCCCTTGCAAATCTTATCCCAGTTGAAACGATTTTCCTTCCTCATCAACATCGTCATGGGCTTAGCTATTTTTGAGAAGTCCTTAACAAAGCGTCTATAATAGCCAGCTAGTCCCAGAAAACTTCGTATCTCGCCAACATTCTTTGGCGATTTCCACGTAGTCACTACTTCGATCTTACTAGGGCCGACAAACACCCCTTCCTTCGAAATCACATGGCCTAGAAACGCTACCTTTTTTAGCCAAAACTCACATTTGCCCAGCTTTGCATACAACTGGTTATACCGCAGCATCTCCAGTACTATCCTTAAGTGTTCAGCATGCTCCTCCATATTTCTAGAATACACCAGGATATTGTCGATGAAAACTACTACGAACTTATCTAAGTAAAGACTAAATACCCGGTTCATTAGGTCCATGAATACCATCGGTGCATTAGTCAGTCCAAATGGCATAACTGTAAACTCGTAGTGCCCATACCTCGTCCTGAATGCAGTCTTAGGAATATCGTCGTGCTTCACTCTCAGCTGGTGATATCCCGACCTCAAATCGATCTTCGAGAACACCCCATCCCCCTTCAGTTGGTCGAACAAGTCATCAATGCGAGGCAAAGGGTACCTATTCTTTACCGTCACATTGTTCAACTCCCTATAATCAATGCAAAGTCTCATACTCTCATCTTTCTTATTGACAAACAAAATCGGTGCTCCCCAAGGTAACACACTCGGTCGCACATATCCTTTCTCTGACAACTCATTTAGTTGCTTTTTCAACTCCTCAAATTCATTTGGTCCCATATGGTAAGGAGCCTTAGAAATTGGGCATGTCCCTGGTTTCAACTCTATCGAAATACGAGACATTTAAGTCATACAAGTAAAGAGATCTATTCAGTGATAAGAAAAAGGGTGAAGGGTGATTGGGTTGAGGATAAAATAAAATCCCGGCTCGGGATCATGGAGGGGCTTGATGAACTAGACAGAGTCCTTTTGGTTAAGTTATCCACTTTAACGACAGAAAAAAAAAGGATTGATCAAATTCTATTGAGTCTGACTCATAGTGATTGTTTATTCAAGAATGACTCTAGTTATTAATTGATTGAACAACCGAGAGCAATTTAATTATGACATTTAGTTGACATTCATAAAAAGTTTTTAATGAATTATGAGTTCAATACATCTTGTTTAGCAGAAAGACGGGTATTCCTTGCTCATTATCAGACAATCACTTATTCACAAACCTCGTGTGGGGCTAATAGGTTTCATTTCCCATCTCATGGAAAACCCTTTTCGCTCCGCTTAGCCTTATCCCTCTCTATGGGTATTTTAGTGATAGGTTCTATAGGAACTAGACGATCCTATTTAGTCAAATACCCAGCGGCAAACTCCTATGTTCCTTTTATTACGGTATATTTCGACAAGATCTTTAATAACAGTTTTTTTTCTAGTTCTGGAGGATGAGGAAAGTTTTTTGCTGGACGATGCGCCGAGTGCGGAGGCGATTTTCGATAGTTTTTGTAGTTTTTGGGGTCATGACGAGAGTGATGCTGATGCTGATGCTATTGACAAGTTTGGTCTTGATGTTAGTGACTATATTGATCTTGATGATAGTTACGATATCGATGATGACCTTGATACGGCGCGGGAGCGGCTAACTGAAGAGGACTATATACTGCCGACCCAATTTTATATCACCCTTCAATTCGAATTAGCAAAGCAATGTCTCCTTGCATAATGTAGATTCCAAACATTCATGATCTGSCTGTGAAGGAGTCGAATTACTTATCCTTCGGCCTATTAGTGAACTATCTCTCCAGGGATTGTGAAAGATGGCCCACTAGCAATATTCTTGTTATTGCTTCGACTAATCTTCCTCAAAAAGTGGATCCCGCTCTAATAGCCYCGAATAAAATAAATACATGTATTAAGATGCGAAGGCTTCTTATTCCACAACAACGAAGCACCTTTTCACTCTTTCATATACTAGGGGATTTCACTTGGAAAAGAAAATGCTCCGTACTAATGGATTCGAGTCGATAACCATGGGTTCGAATGTACGAGATCTTGTAGCACTTAATGATGAGGTCCTATCGATTGGTATTGTACAGAAGAAATCAATTATAGACACTAATACAATTGGATTCGCTCTTCATAGACAAACTTGGGATCTTCGGGCCCACGTAAGATCGATTCAGGATCATGGGATCCTTTTCTATCAGATAGGAAGGGCTGTTGCACAAAATGTACTTCTAAGTAATTGCCCTATAGATCCTATATCTATCTATATGAAGAAGAAACTATGTAACGAAAGGTATTCTTCTTTGTACAAATGGTACCTCGAAATTGGAACGAGCATGAAGAAATTAAHGATACTTCTTTATCTTTTGAGTTGTTCTGCTTGATCGGTCGCTCAAGATCTTTGGTATCTACCCGGACACGATGGAAAAAGGAGATCGCTTCTTATAGACTCCTTCAGACTGATTATGATCTAGTTCATGGTCTATTAAAAATAGAAGGCGCTCTGGTAGGATCCTCATGGACAAAAAAGTATTGCAGTCAGTTTGATAATGATAATGATCGAGTGACATTTTGTCTTCGGCCCGAACCAAGTAATCCCGTAGATATGATGCAAAATGGATTTTGTTCTATCCTTGATCAAAACAAATTGGAATTCACAAAAGGGGGGGAGGGAGCCCTCGATCCGCAACAGCTAAGGGAGGATTTATTCAATCCCATAGTTTGGGCTCCTAGACTATGGAGCCCCTGGAGC
>VHZZ01000124.1:286594-310451 GCA_009801015.1 Silene noctiflora
TATATATATATATATATATATATATATAGACACACTAACACCACTTGACAACTTCTTACATTACATTATTCATACCCTAGTTTAGATAGTTTAGCATTTTTAGGTTTATTTCATGTTTAGTATTTATTTTCTTATAATTAGTAATCTTATTTTATAATTAGTAATAATTAGTAATTTAATTAGATTAAATTAGTTAAATTTCTACTTTAATCTTTCCACAACAATTTCTCCACTTGAATTAAATCTTGTAATAGTTTGTTTATTCTTGGGTTTTGGGTGAAAATTCAAGGCTCCATATTTATGTTCTATCCTAGTTCTTATCTTTTCCATTCAAGCCTTTATTGTTGGTAAAGATTCAATCTTTATCTATTTAATTACATGTTATTTCATTCCTCTCATCTTGTTTGTTCTATCTTGTCTTTACTTATGTTTAACAATGGTTATTGTTGTGTTAATTATGTTGTTTGTGTTAACCATGTTTGAGTAGACTATGCCTAGGGTTTAAGGGGGAGTTTGGGTTAACAAGTGGGATGATAATGAGTTGTTTACATTTGAATATTGGTTAAAAACCGAGTCCTTACATACTTGTATTGAAGGTGTTCGATGAAATGTGTGAACGAAAGTTTGTGCCTTTCTTTGACTTATACTTAATATCTCTTTGCATGACAATGAATAGGAGTGTTTGATAGCATGTATGTGATGAGTTTGACATGATACGAAAGTATTATGGTAAAATTAAGATAGGCCTAAGACATTAGGACTAAACCTTGACCGTTAACTTGACCCGTTTCTAATAGACCTTTGCATCCCCCTCTACCTACCTAGACGAATCTGAAACCCTAGCTTCTCTACTCTTTGTTTCGTGCTTGTGTGAGTGTGTTTACTTCATATCGTAGCCTAGTTTGTTAGCATAGTAAATCATTCACATGTTTTGCATCCGACTAAACTAAAGCAATACAAAGACTTATACCAATCTAACCCCGTCATCCTTGTGGTTCGACACCCTTATTATACTACTTAATTTGGGTTTTATATAAATTGTTTTTGATTGGGAGTTGACGACAAATCCTACTATCAACCACCCATACACAACCACCACCCACACAACCAGCAGCCACCACCGTGGTCTCCTCTGACCCACGGTGGGTTCACCAGCAACGCCACCAACCTAGGTCATGGTCTAGTCGAGTCAACTATACATGGTTGCATACAAACACCAACAAACACCTAATTTGCGAAATTCCGGCAACCACTGCGCACAACACTTCCTATAACCACCTCAACACCACCAGCATGGTCGACCCAACCATCACGACCCAACCCTACCAAGCCCAGGTCAGACGAGTCAGACTAGGGGTTGCAAACCCATTTTTCATCGTGTAAACAACAACCCATAACCACCCGTATGATATTCCTACCAACCACCCATAAAGCCACCACCTTTGTCACCCTTAACCACCCATAGGGGTCACCCAACACCTGGAACCACCCAACCCATGTCGAAGTCAGTCGCGTACTGGTTAGGGTTTGAAACTCGCAAAACTGAGTGAAACAACATCTATACAACACTCCTGCAAACGCCCCCTTTTCCGACGGTCAGTGGCAGTCAAACGGAGGTCTGGTCAAACCCTGGTGGTCCGCGGTCATGGTCACGATTGGGTTAGGTCATACGGTGGTCTAAATCAAAAGTTATGTGAAGTAATTACAAGACGGGTTATATTATGAGACGGTTTAATAAAACTTACCTTGAGACGATAATAAAAGTTGAGTTCTCCCTTATATCCTCTCTAGATCTCTCTTTACGTGTAAATTATGTGAGATTTATGTGAATAAAACCTAATGTGTAGGTCAAGCCTTGCTTTTATACTAGTAGAAGGTAGTCTTTATTAGGAAACTTACTAATTAATAATATGTATCCTATTATTATTATTACTATTATTAATACTATTAGTATTAATATTATAACTGCTATTATTATTATTACTACTATTAATATCACATGAGTACACACGATCCAATACACACGGCCCATATCCATTCCCGACTCATCCATTATTTTATTATATTATTTCGTCTCACAATATAATTCTATAAGTTATAAAAATATACTCCCTCTTATTCTTAATAACATTCCCTATTCATGGGTGGCACGGGAATTAGGGGTGTTTGAATTAAATAAGCTAAAGTATTGTGGTAGGGTGAAGTAATTGGAGAGAGGGAAGGTATTGTGGGGTGAGGTGATTAAAATAAGTATTTTTGTGGGGTGAGGTGATTAAAATAAGATAAAGTATGAGTATTGTGGGGTATTGTTGTCAGGTGAGGTGATTAAAATAAGTATACAACTTTACTAAATAAGGAAAAAAGGAAAATATTGTGAATAGATGAAAAAGGAAAAATGGAAGGTTATTGAGAATAGGATGGAGTACTTACAACACATTTTAATATTTCCACCGTCTGAGTAACCACTAACCAAACCTTAAAATACGATGTATTACAGATTGCTAATGAGCAACGACCATTTTGAAATTGGATGCTAATTAGCATCTAATATTTGCACTTAATGTCAAGTTGTTTGCTAATTAGCGACCAACTTATGATTGGTTACTAATTAGCAACCAAGGGGGTGTTTTATTGGGGGTATGGAATGGAATGGATATCACCCATTCAAGTGTTTGGTTGGCCACTTTTGGAATGGATTTAGAAACCCAATGATTTTTAAATCCACCCCAACCCCTTAGAATCTCGTACTCTACTCTCCCAAGTTTCTAAATCCAACCCCCCTGGAAACAAAACCTAAAGTTAAGGAAAAAAAAAATTGTTGTTGTTCTACTCTACGTAGGTTTTTATCTTCTACTTTCATGATAAGTTTTTGCTTTTATAAGAAAATTTACTTATGATCGTTCTTGGGTATACATGATTAGTTGCAATAATACATGTGTCTGTACAATCCGTTACAAAATTAAACTAAACAAGTGTTAAAAGGTATGGGGTTCTAACTCCATTCCACCTGGATTCTCATCCTAATCCATTCCGTTCCCAAACTTTGAACCAAACAGCCCGTAATTATAGTCACTAATAATAATAAATTAGATGCGAATTTGCAGCCAACTTGTTATTACTCCCTCCAGTTTGGTAATTTATTTGTATTTAATTTTGGTTCAAATATCAAGAAAAAGGGATAAAATAACACTTACACCCCTATTTGATGTATGCGTTAGATAAGAGAACATTTCCTTTGGCAAATAGTGGGGACTATTTGACAGATTGGGCTGGGGAATTTGAGGGAGACCTCAGACCTGTAGTAATATATCTACGACATAAGCTAAGGCTTCAGTGAGGGGGCTTGTGCATCGCTGTATTTTCAAGAGTAATTTGGTAAATAATACTTTAAAAGCTTCCAAAACTAGAAAAGTAAACAACTTGCTGAGACACTCAAATAGGCGCAATAGATAAATAAATCACTGGTACAAAGAAGTAGGTTCTAACTAGCATCTAATGTTTATAACCATTGTCAAGATGGTTGCTAATTAGCGATCAACTTGTAATTGATTGCTAATTAGCATCTAATTTTTATAAGCATTGTTAAGTTGGTGTAAGTGATTGCTAATTAATAACCAATAATTTGTTGGTTGCAAAGGTTAGTTGCCAAACACCTTTTTATTGTAGTGTTATAGAAAACTTTGCAAATATCTCTTACTACTAATAATAAAATAAAAATTCTCTTAATTTCCCTGCCTAAAGAATTTCTACTTAGTTAGGCATGTTATTCTGGATACTAAAACTACAAGATTGGATAGATTGTAAATTGTGAACTCTATAAGTAGCCTACTTTTTTCTATCTCATATGTCAAAGTAAAAGCTATTAATAGCCAAATTTTTGAATTAGCCCGCTATTTTTATCAATTTTCGTTTTAAAGATTAATACGCGTTTTAATTAGATTATACAACTAACTTAATTGTATTATTAATATCATAAATTAGTTGCATGCAATGATATAACATTATTTTTAATAGTAATAATAAAATAACTTACTTAAAGTGTCTTTTGATGTTAGTAAACTTTTTTCTTTAGCTCTTATTGATATTTTATTTAGTAGATTATAATATTAAATTAAAAGTACAATTCATTTATGCAAATAATTTAATTAAGAACGCCTCTTATTTTATTAAACAAATCTAAAAAATACTGTGTTTTAGCACGGGAACTACACTGACACTAATTATTTCGCTCCATCTTTCCTTTAGTTATAACGATTTATCATTATAAATTATGCCATTTTTCTCGTTTTAAATTAAGACCACCGTAAAGAAAACTAGTCGTTCTTAAAACAACTAGCCTTCCTTAAAATGCAGGTATCCGTTTTAATAATAAAACGGATCAAATATCATCCCACATTGACATTTTACATGTAGGACATATTTATTGGTTTCGTTAATGTATTCTACTTTTCTCCACTTCCTTCCACATGAACCGATCGTTTTAAGTTTATGACGAATATCGGTTCTTACAAAATTACTCCTATCTCCGTATTTTTACAAAAGAATTGACTTGGGATTCACCATCTTATAAAGCTACAAGTAGAGCAAAAACAATCATACGAATCTCCTCTTCTCTCCCACTCACGCGGTCACGCCCCTACCTTTCTTTTTCTCCACCCACTTCCTCTCTCTTCTCCCTTACCCATATTTAGATTTCGATCTCCTCAACACCAAATAACACAAACTCTCAACATCTCCAAAATTACTAATAATGTACTCCTCCTCATCCTCCTCTTCACAACACTCGGCCCCACCAAACAACCCTACCAACAATAACCTAACCCGCTACGGTTCCGCTCCTAGCTCCTTCCTCTCGAGCGTGGCCGAGTCCGTCTCTGGACTCGGCCTCGGCCTACACCAGCATCAGCACCAACACCACCACCCAAACCAGCACCAGCAGTTTTTCTCTGGTCCCGGCGACTCGCTCTCGATGAACGTGACCGAGTCAACTCATCCCAAGATGAGTTCCGGACCCGAGTCGAGAAACACCTTGACGCTCCTCCAGGATTCGTATGGGATGAATAGCTCCCCGGTCAAAGGAACAGCGGCGGCCTCTAATTTGATTCGGCATAGCAGCTCCCCACCTGGTTTTCTTAATCACCTTACCTCCGAAATAGGTACGTCATTTATATTCTACATACAACTTCTGTCCTGGTTATTTGTTTACATTTATTTTTAATCTCATTCATAATAATGAAATTAAACATAGTGCATTACTAGTGTTAAAAATGTCGACTTATTTGTAAAGATATCGAACATTCATTCATTAAACCTAGTTATGGTTACGACTTAGAAGTCTTCAAATATTTGAATAGCTATCCACCTATTGTAGACTGGTATTCACCCAACGTAGTTCAAAACCCGTAATCATCGATTCCTTCGTTGGCTTCATATCACTAAAACAAATAATGCACTTTTAATTTAGTTTCATAGTACTAGCTTCTTTTTATATTTTGTTACTACTTGTATTATTACAAGTACTGAGTACATCATTTTATGATTTTATCGTACAAGAAAATGGATTGGCAGGTCTTAGTTTTAGTTATTGCTTTTGGATTCATATTTGGCGGCTGATCTAGTTTGATTTAATGTCAACTTGATGCTTAACTTTAGCTTCTAGGGAGTACGAGTACATTTTATGCGCTATGATACGCTTATAATAATTTAGATAGATGCTTCCAAACTAAAAGTAAAATCACAAATTCTCATTACAAGCGTATCCCGTTTACTATTCATAACTATGTATGCACTTTTAACAAGTTTTTCAACTTACGGAATGAACAACCATCATTTTGATATTTTTTAAAAAAAGAAGATATTTTTCCACATGTTAAGATGATATTTTTCCACATTTTTAATGTATTTTAAGCACTTGCTAAAGTTTCTTGTAGGGAAATTTTGTCATCAATAATTTCCCATTATAATATATGGCTTATAGCGTTTTGACGTCTTATAAATTGTTTGATCCATTAAAACTTGTCCTCTTGATTTTATACACCTTTCTATATAAAGAAGGAAACATTATGATGTACAAGATTTACTCATAAATTATTTTTAGACTAGCAAAAATATTAATTTGTATTCTATAGATAATACTCCTTCATTCAACTTTTATTGTCGTACTTTTTATTTTGGGAATATTTAAGAAATAGATGTAAAATTACTACTATACCTTTCTAATTATAAATAATGAAGACACTGTCCGATAGAATAGGTGATAGTTAAAAAATTACGGGTAATAATAATGGTAGTCCACTCATTTTAGGATACCAAATTTGAAATAAGAAAATAAATTTTAGAGGAAAGAGGGTAATAAAAGTGTAGGAGAGAAGAAGTAATAATCTAGACATATGATTTATGAATAGTTAGAATAATTTAATATATAGGTCGTTTTATATAAAAACTACTATTCCAATAAACCTAATTTGACATCAAAATTACATTGTTAATTTGTTATAGAATTCGAGGAGAGTTGGAAATGGTTAAGATCATGGTCGTCTATGAAGGAGTTTTAAGAGGTTTTTAGAACCGGGGCTCATAATATAAAAGGGCCTTAAAATGCATGATCTTTATTAATATCGTCGTATAAAAAAAATGAAATTTTGTATTCCTTGAACGAAATAAATAATATACAATACGGTTTTTTTATATTCTCAGGACCTCAATTATGGCATTTAGAACATGAACTCTTAAATCCATTAAAGGACCATGGTTAAGATGAAAATAAGCAACTTTATTGTAAAGCAGGAAAAAAGAAAAAATTATGCAAATTCTCATTTGTTAAGGGCATATCCGTCGCAAGTTTGCGATGAGTCAAATACTACCATGTGGGTACATAACACGAAAACAGACTGCATATGAACTATGAAGTAGCATCTTGTTTTGTCTTATCTACCCACATGGGGTGGTACTTGATCCGTCGCAAACTTGTGACTGATATATGCTCGTCACAAAGGGAGACATGCTGAAAAAATTAGGATTATTTCTACTTTAATTTGCTGCCCTGAGGTTTTGCCTAATTCCACTTTAGCGCCTAAGGTTTGCATAATTCCATTTTGGTGTCCTGAGGTTTGGACTATTTCTCACTTTGATGATCTATACATAACATTCTTAGTATTTTATATTAAAAAATATATTTTGAACATAATAAATCAAGCCTTTTTGCAAAATTATGTTGATTATTCTATGTTGTATTTAATTTAATATCCTATTTTGCACTTTATTTTACTTAAAATGTAATTAATAAAGATAAAAGATGACTATTACTTCCTCTATTCAACTCCACTCTACCACTTTACTTTTTCACATTTGTCAACGCGTGTTTTACGTGATAAATACGTTAGCTACGTATTTGCAAAAATTATAAAAGTTAGATATTTTTAATGTACTCGTAAAGACGAATCAAATAAGACCCCACATGAATATATTTTCACGTATGTATTAAGATAAAATTGAAATCGAATGCTTATTTGTGAATAGTGTACAAAAATGAAAGTGGTAGAGTGAAGTTGAATGAAGAAAGTACATGTTTTAGGTCACGAAAATAAAATTTTATTCAAAACTTAGATCATCAATTTAAAAAATAAAACAAAACCTCATGTTATTAAAATGGAATTATTTAAATCTCAGAACAACAAAGTGAATTAGCCCAAATCTCAGGCATCAAAGTTAACAAAAAAGAAGGGTTGTTCTTGCACAACGTATTTCTTGTCTTTTTATCTATTGGGAATGTTGAAGGTGGCGTTCACTTAACTCCATTTCTTTCAAAAATAATAATCCCTCCTATTCACCATTTTCTTTCCTATTTCCTTAAACGGATTATTCAGGTTTTCTTCTCCTTTCTTATTTTGGAAACTTTTACTCTTATTTTATTCATCCCTCTCTCCTTTTTACCAAACCCCACCCAACTCTTTTACTTCTATTTTATTCATTTTTTAATGTTTATGGCCCACAATTTCTTATTTAACTCCTAATTATTCATCCATCTCTTCTATCTATAAACCCCACCAAAGTTTTTTATTCATTTCTATTGTTTTCCTTAAATCTTGTGCCCACATCAAAAGGGAATTAAGAAAAAGAAGAATAAGAGGGAGTATTTTAAAAGGATGTTTGATCAAATGGAGTATATCACAATTTTTTTTGCTTTTCAATTTCATAATTATTTTGTCTTTTTACATTAACTATTAACCTATCTTAATATATGTAAATGTATGTCGTTGAATTTATCATGTACATCTGATTTGCTTATACAACAATTTTTTATATTAGTCTTGACCATTACTCCATCGATTCATATCAAAACACACCATTTTTTTACACTATTGGAAAGGTAAAGAATCTTCGAAGTTCTTTACAATATACTACTTTGTACGTATAAGAGAAAATATAGTTAAAAAGATTTAAAAGTTTTATCTGTTCTTATTCTTATTAAAGTAGAGAGTAAGACAACTAAACCCTAGTTTTTTATTTAGAAAGTCAATTGAAAATTGATGATCTTCATAGCTTTCACAAATAGAAAGGATCACTGGCAAACATGAAGAGCAAAATTAAAGACGAATGTGAAGGCAACATTTACTAATTAAAAAGTAAGTTTGTGATTTAGTTGACCCTAAATATGATTGACTTGAGGGCTGAGGCTAACGAACTGTCAAAGTCAATGTATCATATCTAAGTTGACAATATGAATATTTAGGCTCTTTGCAAAGAAAAATGTTTTAATCTTTGCAAATAATTTTGTTTTCCACAGTCAAAGTTCGTTATGAAGTGTTTTACAAGTTTTGTCAATTCTAGGAAAATAACTACGTAAAATTTTTGGGTCGTTCGACAATTTTACCAGTTATATTTGGGCTTGTTTCACCCAAATGAATTAATCATTTACACCCAAATAAATAGAAAGTCGGGTATGAAAGCTGGCTAATATTGTTGCCAACTTGTCACCAAAAAAATTCTCAAAACTTTGTTGAAACGTGATATGTATAATTTAGGTCCACAAATCTATCAATATAAAAGGTTCGGTATATATGAATTAGACCCTCCTTAAAAAACGCAAAAAATAGCAAGTCAAGCCCGAACACATTTTCGGATCTAACTGCCTGATGTTTGGATTGGATTGACTTTCTCAGCAATAACCCCATCAACGATAGTTAGTTGGTTGTTTGCCCGTTGGACAATTTCATACAAGTCGATGCAGTTGAACTAAGAAT
Organism: Silene noctiflora; assembly: GCA_009801015.1. NCBI lineage: Eukaryota > Viridiplantae > Streptophyta > Magnoliopsida > Caryophyllales > Caryophyllaceae > Silene > Silene noctiflora. The sequence goes on from VHZZ01000124.1 coordinate 295,837, forward strand.
ATATATTTTGACTAAAAAAAAATTATGAAATGTTGTCTCCGCATTTTAACTTTGCACCAATAAATTTGACCATATATCTCTCTTAAAACAGATATATACATCTTAAATTTAAAACGGATTAAATATATGTCACTTGCATAGATAAAGATAATAATTTTGATAATATCTAGACATTTTATTTATGTCTTATCTATGGAAGTTGTAGTTATTTGACTTGTCTATCTTAATAAATACTTCCTCCATACCACACCAATGGTAACATTGACTTTTTCACACTTATCATGACACGTTTTGCAACGTGAATATCTTTAGTTACACATTATTAAAAATTATAAAAAATTGATATTCTTATACTTCTTCCGTTCCATTTGTTTCTTTACGTTTTCTTTTTCGGCACTATTTATAAGTAAGGGGAATTTTCAATACAACTAATATATAACATAAAAGATAGTTATGTAAGATCTTGTTTAAATCGTCTTAACGAGTGGATTATGAATATCAAACTTTTATAATTTATACTAACATGTACCTAAATATATGAAAAAAAAAAAAAAAAACCGTACATTGGCATATGTGTATAAAGCAAACGTAAATAATTAAATGGAACGGAGGAAGTAGCATTTATGACGATAAATCAAACAAGATTCACATGACTATATTTTGTCTTATAGATTAAGACTAATATGGAAGATTTCCTACAACCATAAATAGTGCCAAAAAGTCAATGTTACCATTAGTCTGGTATGGAAGGAGTATAGTGCCAAAAAGTCAATGTTACCATTGGTCTGGCCTTTTGCGGTTTTGGCCTTAATAAAAGGTAATAATAATTAGGCCATGTTCTTTTGGACTTAAAGTCACTTAATTTAAGTTCACTTCAAATTCTATAAGTTCAATTCAATTCAGATCCTATAAGTTAAGTTAAGTTAAGTTCAGATCCTATTAATTCAGTTCAGTTCAGATCCTATAAGTTCAGATTAGTTCAGATCATATAAGTTCAGTTCAGATTCTATAAGTTCAGTTCAGTTCAAATCTTATAAATTCAGTTCAGAAAATTTATATGCGGAGTATTATATTTACAAATCGATGCAAAAATATTTGACATTAATTATTCAATACATATATACATTATATATTTAAAACAAAATTATCACTCATCTCATTATTTTTTATGGTAATCATGTAATCGTAGTATAATGTATGAATAAACCAATTTATATAAAGCGCAAAAATGTTATTATCTTATCTTATGCTTTAGACTATATTTTCCCATCAATGTTTTCTCCTGGCTGTCCACTAATTTCTTGTAAAAATTTTGTTTGATCTCAATAAAAGTTTGCGTAATAATAATAATAATAATAATGATGATGATGATGATGATGATGATGATGATGATGATAATAATAAGAAGAACAACAACAACAAAAAAAAAACAATAAGAATAATAATAACAATAATAATAATAGTTAAGTTAAATTAAATTAATTAATTAATTTAACGAATCCTGTAAGTTCAGTTCAGATCCTATAAATTCAGTTGAGTTAAGATCTCATAAGTTCAGTTCAGATCCTATAAGTTTAGTTCGGATCCAATAAGTTCAGTTCAATTCAGATCCTATAAGTTCAGAAAAGTTCAGATCTTAAGTTCAGTTCAAATCCTATAAGTTAAGTTCAGTTAAGTTCAAATCCTATAAATTTAGTTTAATTCAGTTCAGGTCCGTTTCAGTCCAAAAGAACAAAGTTAGTATATCAGTATATCATGCACTATATGGCCCGAACATGCAGCTGCTAGAGTTAATTAACCAATAATAATGTGAATATAGTTGAGGCAAGTTGCAGCAAGTAGGAATGTAGGATGCTTTTGCTTTGCTCTTTGGCGCTAAGACAAGTTGATAACTTGATTCTCTCAAACAATTATGTACCCTATATTGGACGTAATAAGATTCCTTTGCTACCAATATTAGCGCATCTGGAAAAATCATTAAAAAAAACATGTCTTTAGTATTTGAGTTTTCTTACGGTAAATATCTATACTACTTGGTAGCACCTAAATAGTTGGAACGAGAGTGGCATATTCATGAGTGGTATTACAAAGTAGTACTCCCTTCTATTCAACCTAATGTTCCCCTTTTTTCTAATATATGTGAGGACTGAGGAGTATTATAATGAAAGAGGAACAAATGGCTAAATAGGAGGGAGTATTAGATTAGAGCTGTTTTTTCAAATGTAAATTTACATTTGAATTAAACTTGTTTAAAATATGAAAAATAAAGATTTCATTCTCGAATATTAATTAGCCGATTCATAAGGGTATTGAACTTGATAATTATAATTACGCAGCCTACGTTACCTCTCTTTATCTCTGCACAAGCCACAAGACATTAATAGGCGATAGAAATGTGTAAATTCAAGTTTTTTCTTTCCTTGAATACTCCGTATATACGCTGAGGTTAAGATCGACGAATGAACACTAGGGCAGCTAATTAAGGTAGCAAATACTCCGTAGCGAGTATTTTGTGATGCATTGATAACACGTCAATGGTCCCCTATATGTATAAACTGAAGACTAATTAAAATTAAAATATTACAAAACAAAACGACCTTGGGTTGACAACGTGCATTTTGCATTATTTAAATTTTTGTATGGGAAATTTCTTCAAATGTTTGTCTTTCTTCACTTGATTTCTGGTCTCTCTGGAGAGTCATTTTACTTAAAAAATTACTGTAAAATTAAACCGTAGAAATGTTGGACATATTCAAGTGGAGCGTAATTTATTAATGCAACAAGTGGGGTGGCCTAGCGACTTGCGACTTGCGACTTGCAGCTAATAACAACTTGCATGGATTTTTTAAGTATCAACTTGCATGTAAATTATTATTAGTGTTATCTTATTATACATCTCTCTTAAAACGAATCCGTCTTAATATTAAAACAGGTCAAATAAATATCACTTGCTTAAATAAGATAAATCTTTTTGTTAATATCTAAGCATTTTGTATTTGTCTTATATATGAAAGTCGTATCAACTTAACCTGTCTTAAATTTAAGACGAATAATGAACGTTTGAAATGAGAATTCGTGTATTCCACTAGTGTTATCTTACGAAATTCTTGGTACGTCACACAATTACGCAAATACGCCACATTTGTTACCAACCTACCACCCATCTCCACACGCAAACATTTATACGTGATATTCAAGAGCGTTTTTTGAAAAAAATAAAATTCTTTATATATAATTATTACAAGAAATATTTATGGGCCAATATTTATATTTAATTACAAAAAATTTAGTATTCTTCAAATTGAATATGTTTGTCATTATTATAATGAAGTCGAAAATCAATTTTTGAAACAGTCTTCGTATTACATACGGAGTATAAAATTTTACAATAAAATTTTTTTGGCAATACTTAAAAAAACTTTTTAAGTTGGGGTTATAGCTTATTTGTAAAGCCTAACGAATATCATACTCTCATGTAAATCGTCAAGAAATAAGATTATAATGATAATGATTTTTCTTAACTTTATATAAAAGTACATGAATTAAAATTCAAGGTACATAACAAAAAATACTCGGTAGTAGTTCCATTTATTAGAATAAGTTTGCTATTTCTACATGCAAGTAGCTTATTCCAAAATAAATAAAAATTTAATCTAAATTATTCAAAAAAAAAAAAAAAATACTTGTAATAACTTAATCAATGAAAAAAAAGAGTAGTTTGTAAGATTTTTGTTTTCTAAAAGGTGGAACTCAAGGAATTATAAAGAACTTTCAAGTACTCCGTAAAGAACAGTTCCTCATTTTAAAACCAAACAACACATACATCTAATTTTTATCCGGTGTCTATAACGTGGTTTAATCATATATTTTTCCAACTAGGTATTGTACTAATTTTTGTTAACTACATAAATGTATTTGATTTTAGTCTTTTTAATAATAAAAGATTAAGGTTCGAAACCCTAATCTCGGAAACAATAGTTTGGGAGTGAGGGAATGGAGAAAGGGGAAGGATTTGGAATGTTTATGAGTTGTGACTTGTGAGTTATGAGTAAAGAGATGCACAGACAAGAATGACAATTTGGTTGGCGGGACTATCTTGGTACAATGAACCTACATAAATGGAACACAAGACTTTAAAAAAAACAACAGCGAGCTACAAGTAGTAAAATAGTATGTAATTAAAATCATATAATATTATCCACTTGATTGAGTGAGCATCTGAATGCCACTTCCTAGATCCTTGTTAATGGAGATTAAAGCACATGATTCCACTTCTCCATTCATTCTCTACTTTACTACTTGCTTCTTTCTTACTCCTTTAAGTATTTCATAATTTAATTTCAAGGTATAACAATGGTAAGCATTTGTGTTGTGGGAAACTCTGTTTTTTTCCTCCTTACTTCCACTTGTTTGAGTATTAGTACAAAATCAAAGCATATAACAATTACATTAAAATCGATTTTATATCCTAACTATTCTGATTATGCCACTAGGTACTCACAAGTCACATACGAAGTAATATTTATTTTAGTTGAGACGTTTTTTCATTTCCCCTTACACAGATATCTTTTTTTTCTTAACCAAAGCAGATTTTTCTCTAACCTGTAATAATCACACATACTCGCTCTTCTAACCAAATGATGATTTTGGTATGATGCATGGTTGCTTATCTCATACCTTAATTATGAGGCCAGGGTTTTCATCTCTACCCATGAGAATGGAGCAAACTCTTTGGCCAACCGAATACCTCTTCGTAAAAGCATAAACGATGAGGGCATTCTTCTCTGCGGTGGACACCTTGGTTTATACCAAATAGAAACATACTAGCTCTTCGTGTCTTACTACATATTTTTTTAGCATGTTCTTCCCAATTAAACCCAGGTCTTTAACCACGAGCTCTAATACGAAGTACTCCGAATCTAATTAAAGACCATGTCGACCAAAATTTGACCTAATGGCATAAAACCAAAGAGAAAACACTAGGTACTCAAAAGTTGACATCCTAATAGTCTTAACCTCTAAGTCTATAAAAATACTAACCGAAGAGAAAACAGTGTACCTGTGAACTCTAGAAATCATAAATGGTTCTAAGATTCAGTGGCAAATATCACAATAATAAGGGAAGTTTAAGAAACTTCAACTCACCCTGCAATCCTACATGCATGAGATTGTTATGTTATGCGGAATAGAACAAAATTGTAATTAGTGATGTTATTACGACGTACAAAATTCGAAGCTTTTAGACAAAATATTAAAACATTTTTTCGAGAATATCTTATGCCACTATCCATTTGACGCGGGATAAAAGTTTGGCCGTGCTAAGTTCAAATTCTAAGAATAGATGAGTATATGTTCTGTGACTAATAATCTGGAAATTGATTGATTGTCAGGGTATTGCAATTCAAAGGGAATGGAAAACTACAATAACCAGGGAGGGACATTAAGTGGGCACAATCTATCAAGGTTGGGATCTCAAATGAGCTTTACAAAACAAGATCATCATTCCCTTTCTCAAATCCCAGAGTTAAACCAATGTAACATGCTTGAAGGCATAAGCTCCCATGATAACAACCACCACCACAAGAGAGCCTCCACATCTTCGCAACCTCGTTCATCATCTGGTTTTTCGTTGAGTTCTTGGGAGGATAGCAATGATGGCTTTAGCTTTTCTGGTCCATCCAACAAGCGTAACAAAAATATCAACGACGATTTTCTTAATGGTTTGGTTTCTATGGAATCCCAGCAGGTACTATACGTCAATTGCTCAATCAGAGTAGCTTTAACTTGCGTGATCCAAACATATGCAATAACGTACACCTGAAAATGTGGTTGTTGTTGTTGTTGTTGTTCTTGTTTAATAGGAGATCGCATTCGAGATGACATCAATGGACAGACTGATGCAAGTCCCTCATGATTCAGTTCCCTGCAAAATTCGTGCCAAGCGTGGATTTGCCACCCACCCTAGAAGCATTGCTGAACGGGTCAGTTCTAATTACCTTATCATTGCTTAATTCGACTTTTGAGTACCGTTTATATACTTTTATATAGTATGTTTGGATAACATTTGACGAGAGAAGGGAAGGGAGAAATGATGAATGAAATTAAAAAGGGGAGAGCTAGATTAAAGAAGAGTCAAGAGAAATGAAACAAATGAGTTTTTCCTCTACTCTCGATTTTAATTTGACTTGGAACAACGAAAAGATTTATATCCCTTCATTTACGTCTACTATCTTTGCCAACTATATACGAAGTAAAAGATTTTACATTCTTAGTTTTCACTTTTTAATAAGTGTATGTGATTAGATACTCTTAGGAGTTAGGATGCAAATTCGTGTCTCACATCAATGGGGTAATCATATTTATAAGTGTTCATAAAATATGATAGTCCGAGGCATTTTGGGAAAAACTTCAAGAGTAAATCCGTGAGGACTTCGCCCAAAGCGAAGAATATCGTACTATTATGAACAATAGACACCGACATAGGAGGGGGCAAACAAAAGGTATCTTCGCTTCCGCACAACAAATAGTATCAGAGCCCAAGGTTAAACTTGGGCCTAGGCCGGTACAACGTACAAATGGTGGTGCTTCGAGAGAGGAACAAATAGCGTTTGTGAATCACGGACGCGTGTGCTCTATGTGTCAGATTGCAAACAATCTCGATTAAGTCCATTGGTGGTATGTCGACTTGAAGATGGCGTAAACTCTAAGGCATAAAACTCCTAATTTGAGGTGGAGCCTGTCCAGGGAGATATGGATAAAAGGCAGAGGAGTTTGATATGCATGTGTAGTACAGTGCGAAGTGGGACATATGGACATGTATGACCAAGAGTATGTGAGAGCACTCACTTGACCAGGGAGTGACGTGTAGTGCAGGCTCGGTAACATGGTGTCTCAGTTAAGGGGACGTTATCAAAACTTGATGATGTTTCGAGTGCCTAGAAATTTGGGCCGGAGGGTATGGGAAGTTCTCCATTAGAGGTTCAGGTTAAGATAATGGTCCTTGGTTTGAGAGGAGGATTGTTGGGGTACAAACTTATGTCCTCATATCGGTGGTGTAAAGATTGAAAATCATCTTTCTAAGTGTCCACCAAATATAAAAATTCGAGATCTTTTGGGAGGAACCTTAAGAGTAAATCCGTGAGGCTTTACCCAAAACAAACAATATCGTGTGATTACGGACCGTAGACACGAGTGCAGAAGAGGCTCAACAAAAAGGATTGACGCACCCGCACAATATTCGTATCAGAGCCCAAGGTTCAAATTTAGATCTCTACTGCTTTCACATTGTCATTCAGCATTATTTAGCTTTGCTGACTATGGGTGAAAAGATGTTGGAAGTGAATATTTTTGAAAGTTAGTATACTTTTGAGTTTTGTGCGTTTGTTTAAGGATGGTAGCGTTGATGATGGTGGAGTTTGCTCCTATACATGTCAAGCTAATGCATGGATCCTTAAAACAAACTACGAGAGGTGATTGGGCTCCATGTGGAGTGGTTGTGGCTCTTGAAAGATAGTCGTTGGGGCTTCGTGGAGTCATCTAAGACTTTGACATAATTTTTTCTTTGAAGTTGTTGGGTTGGACCAGAGTTGGCAATGGGCTGTGCTGGGCCGGTCCGCGTGCCAGCCCATCGTGCTTTCTCCCAATTTTGGCCCGGCCCAAGTACGGATATTGGGCTTCTTGGGCCGTGCCGTGCTAGGCCCATTGACTCCAACCCCTGCTGCGGCCTGCTCAAGGCACGCCCATTTTCGTGCTTGGGTCGTGCCTGGCCCATGGGCTTTTCGTGCCTTGCATGTGGGCCGGCCCATGTGCTTTGAGTTAATTTTTTTTTCTTAACTTGTTTTCTAATTGATATATGTTTGGTACTTTTTGTTTAATAAATGACGAATAATGATTTAATTGTGAAAAAATGAATTGAATTAAGGAAGATTTTATAGAGTTTGGAAATTCTTACAAAAAAGAAAAAAAGAAAAAAAAAATCCACTTTAACAGCCATTAACGGCTAGCTTAGTAGCTTGCTCCAACAGTCCAAACTCCAATGGACATAAACAACAGCAATAAACGACTAGTTCCAGAGACTTGCAGAGTGGCATCCATTAACGTGCCATTACTCGGGTCGTGCCGGGCTAGGCCCGCCGTGCCTGGTGCGTGGCGGACATCCTCGTGCATGGGTCGTGTCGTGCTTGGGCACGAAATTTTGAGGATTTTCGCGTCGGAACCTGTAACAAGCACGATAGTGTCGTGCCCGTGTTTCCTCAAAATTATCACCGGGTCGTGCTTGGAATCGTGCCGTGCCGTGCCGCCGGCCGGCCCGAGGCACGGATTGCCAACTCTAGGTTGGACTTGTTAATCTAACTTTGTGTCTTTGGTGGAGGTGATTTGTGCTAGCATAACATGTTGTTTTTTTTGGTTTCGACTTGGGTTGTTTCTGCCTTGGTGTAGGCATGTTGGTGGTATTTTTCACACTCTCTTTTGTACCCAGGTGAGAAATCTGCTTTGTTTGTTCGTGGGCGTTAGTGTCCTTTTGGGCAATTTGGTACAATAGTACATTTGGCCATGATTATGTTTTGGAGGAGGATTTGGAGTCTTGTGTGATGTTTTTGGTACACCGTTCTATTATTAGTGACATCGGGTATCTTATATATATGTATTAACGTTTGGTAGTTGTTATCCTCTTTGGAGTATTTCTACGTTTGGCCACCTTTTGGTTTGATGATATATTGATACTCGGTACGTTTGGTAGTCCTGCTACATCTCTTTGTGCATTTGGTCATGTTTGTTGCACACTTGATTCATTTGTCTTTTTTTTTTTTTTTTTGGGTTGGGTTCACGTTAGAAGGGAGTCTACTCTATTGGGGCATGTAGTGACTTGAAAATTGATCAAGTTGAAGTTGATTTGGGTCATCTTAGACAATTTAAGTTAAGGTGGAGATTGTTAGAATTTTAGTGACATAGCAATTGTCTCCTAATAGGGTTCGACTGGCCGTATCTTCGTCTTTGTATTGGATTAGGAAGTTGTTAATTTCCTAATTGGTTTTCTGTTTAGGAAAGTTTCCTATGTTTCCTAATTAATCTAGGTCTCTTATCTTAGGGTGAAATAAATCAATATAAAGACACTTACACTAGTCTAAATTAATTGAAGAGAGAGAGAGAGAGAGAGAGAGAGAGAGAGAGAGAGAGAGAGAGAGAGAGTGAGTATAATCCTATGAGAGTCGATATGTGAGTTTCCTTCTGAGAGAAAGATTCACTTTGTTCCGGACTTAAATTAGTTGGTGTTTTTCTGTTTTTGGAGGTCGAATGAGTTTCTTTGGATCTTGGTTGGCTTCAAGATCACTTGTCCTTCATCTAGTTGGTGAGTTCTTTGGTAGTCTCGAGATTACCAAATTTGTTGGTAGAATTGGATAGTACTTTTGGCTCTTACTGAGCACGTGTGTTACCGATCTACTATTCTACTATCATCTTCATAATAGTGAATTTGCTCTCCTTCTCGGGCGGACGTGGGGTTAACCATGTATATCTTTGTGTCAACTTTCTCTACATTCGTTATTTATTGTTCTTACCACCTAATCAATTAATTATTGGATAACGAGACTCCTTTGTTACAACATATACAATTTCCCTCTTATTCTTTCCTATGTTGGAGAGATTACGATTTCTCTTAGATTTTTTCCCTAACCTTTTTGTTAATCAAACATAAGATCCCCTTTTTTTTAAGACCTCCCAATCCAAACAAACTCAAATTTGGTATCTGAATAATGCACATTGGCCTTATATTACCTTATTTCAACATTTCACTTTTGAAAAAAAGAAGGTTTCATTTACTTGAAATTAAAAACTCGAGGTTCTTGAACCGAGCCACTAAAAATCATTTGAAAGAATCATCTAAGTTAAACATAAAGTTTGTAACTAAAGTTTTAAATGTTTTTGTACCTTAATGAAAACCAAAGCTTAGAATGAAGTTGTAGTATATATGATAGATGCAAATGCATCTATTACTTATTTAAGAGAAGACATAATGGTATTCTGTAATTACTAATGTCACTCATTATTGTAAGACTGTGAATGGTTACAATCCCTTAGATTTAGCTTTTATTGTTATCGCATTAAAAAAAATGCAGTGACATTAATTAATATTCCCCTCATTTAATGTGTCTTGTATCAAAATGCTTTAACAGGAGAGAAGGACGAGGATAAGCGGAAAGCTAAAGAAGTTGCAAGACCTTGTGCCAAATATGGATAAGGTGATTATAACACTATGCCACAATTTATTTAATGTCATTTTATCGCAGCTATTAAAAGCCACCTTTATTTTTGTTTTGGCAGAGCATGTATAGTCTAGGTTACCATATATTTACTTTTTTTTTTTTTTTTTTTTTTTTTTTTTTTTTTTTTTTTAAATACATTTTTTCTCCTTTCAAATTTACATAAATATTTAGTAAAATATTGTAAAAGGTTGTACCTTATATCTGTAATACAAGAAATATTTTTAGTAATATTGATTTACTTATATGTTTTTAAGTGATATGGAGTACTAAAGGTTTACAAATGTCTCTTATGCAAGAACAATATTAAAGATATATGGAGTATTAAATTTGAATATTACACCTCTTAAAAAAAAATATCTTCCTTTTTACATGTGATTTCTACAGCAAACAAGTTACGCGGATATGCTAGACTTGGCAGTTCAACACATCAAAGGGCTTCAAAATGAAGTTGAGGTATAATTCTCAATTTGATACTCAAAATAGAGTTTTGAGTAATTGAGCACATCTTCATTTGTTTTAGTATATAAGTTGTTTGTAGTTGATCTGTGCGGGTTGTATTTAGGAGTGATAATCTCAATACTAACAAACGGATGTCGATTCATTCTAATGAAAATGATTATAGTATACATATGGTTGACGGTGAGTCTTTTTAGAGTTAAATATACAACAAGTTCAAATCATAATATAAAGCATCTTATTTGATAAATTAATAGATTAGTCAATAACTATTAAAACTCTTGTCAAAATTTATTAACATTTTTTTATAACACTTAGTTTCCTAATCTTTAATAATCATAAAATGTAACATAGAGTTTTCTTTTAAACGATAATAATACACTCGGTAGAATATATCTTCAGTTAGTCTACAACACACAAGTTCTAAACTTATTGAATAAATTCTTCAAAGGTTTTATGGAAATTTGATTAATGCATTTCTTTGCTATATAGATAAAATATTAACATTTGTCATCTATATTTTGAATATGCCTAGAAACTTAAAGGAGACGTTGATCGTTGCACCTGTGGTTGCAAGGAGAACATGCAACAACATTGATTCAAGAAGATCGAGTGTTGTAGTGAAAACAAAGTTCGCTATTTATTTCCTTTGAGGAAGTTTGGTGATTCAAAACTTCTCCGACATGTTAACACACTAAATGGGTGAATTTTGGTTGTACATATGAGCTTTAACGATTCTCACAAATATTTAGTTGAGTTAAGCATGTTATAGAATCTTTTTTTTCTTTTTGTGATAGCAACACTCTTGAATATTTGTAGGCATTGTGAATACCTTTCACCAAGAATTGGAGTACTTCTTATCTTTGCTGCACACTTTCCTCTTGAAAATTCTTCATTTTTTTAATGTTTGAGCTAGCATGAATCTATTCTATTTTTTAATGGAAAAGATGTGTAATTCACCTTAATATAAGAAACGTACAAGCTATTATATTTATACAACAATATGATCAAAGATCTTGGCATAAGCTACCCTACAAATAAGGCAAAAGAATATACACAAAATAATTGCAATATCACAAGGGGTATGTACCGAATCAGAATGATATCGGAAATAATATCGTAATATTATTTTCACACTCCCCCTCAAGTTGGAGCACTAGGCAATCCGATGCCCAACTTGAATTGTAAATACGTGAAGGCTTCAATGCCAAGAGCCTTAGTGAACAAATCCGCAACTTGCTCTCTGCTTCTTACATGCGACGTTGATATTGTGTTATCCACCAGATGTTTGCGCACGAAATGACAATCTATTTCTATATGTTTCGTACGATCATGAAAGACGGGATTCTTGGCGATATGTAGTGCCGCCTGATTGTCACAAAACATGTTCATGGGCTTCGTGTGATTTATTCCAAGCGAGTTAAGAAAAGACTTTACCCAAATTAATTCGCTTGTTAACGCGGCCATTGCTCGATATTCCGCTTCGGCGGAAGATCTAGCTACTGTGCTTTGTTTTTTTTGCTTTCCATGAAATGGGTGTATTCCCTAATGACACAAAGTAGCCAGTCAAAGACCGTCTAGTTAACGGACAACTTGCCCAATCCGAGTCCGAATAACCTTGAAGTTGTAAAGCTGAGTCACTACTCATAATAATCCCTTTTCCAAGGCTGCCTTTAGCATATCGTATAACTCTCATGGCCGCTTCCCAATGTTCTTTCCTTGGTGCGTGGACGAACTGCGACAATATATGCACAACGTACACCAAATCTGGTCTTGTTATGGTTAAGTACACGAGTCGACCGATCAATCTTCTATACTTAATTGGGTCTTTAAGAAGGTAACCCTCAGCTAATGCCAATTGGTGATTTCGTTGGATGGGTGTATCTATAGGCTTTGCCCCTTCCAAACCTGCTTCTGCTACAATTTCCATGGCGTACTTCCGTTGACTGAGAAAGAGGCCTTTCGGTCCCCATGCTACCTCTATTCCTAGGAAGTAATTTAAACGCCCGAGGTCCTTAATCCCAAATGTTGTATCAAGGAAGTGCTTGAGTCGTGTACTTGCCCCTTTATCGTTGCTCACAACGATCATATCGTCTACATATACTAGAATGCAGAGAAAAACGTTACCTTTATTGTAGGTGAAAAGGGAGTAATCTGCCATTGATTGACTAAACCCGTATTCCTTCAATGAGTCCGTCAACTTCGCAACCCAATTTCTCGATGCCTGTTTCAGGCCGTATAAAGATTTTAAAAATTTGCAGGCTTTGTTTGCTCCTTGAACACCGAAACCTTGAGGCAACCGCATGTGTACTTCTTCACTTAGATCACCATGGAGGAAGGCGTTATTAACGTCCAATTGGTCAATGTTCCATCTCTTTGAAATCGCGACGGCCAACAAGCAACGTACACTCGTCATCTTTGCCACGGGAGCGAAAGTTTCATGGTAATCTATGCCTTCAATTTGGGTGAAACCTTGCGCTACTAATCGTGCCTTATACCGTTCTACTGTACCGCCGACTTTGTATTTCACTTTATAGACCCATTTGCACCCAATGGGTCGCTTTCCTTCCGGTAAATCAACAATTTTCCATGTCCCATTACTTTCTAGAGCTTGGATTTCTTTGGCCATGGCATTTCTCCACTCGACTTGCTTTGCTGCCTCAAAGTAGCTAGTTCGCTCTTTTATTTCATCAATTTTCATCAAAAAACTTCTGTAATTAGAAGAAAAATAATCGGTGGTGACATAATTAATTATTGGATAACGAGTACCTTTCATGGAAGTCGCAGACGGAACTGGATGAGCTGGAGATGTGGGGTTTATAACTCGAGTCGACTTACAAATGTAGTCCTTCTTCCAATAGGGTTCGAATTTGTCACAAGCCCCGCGACCTTGTCTTTCTTCTGTTTCTATAGTCACAGCTCCTTCACCCTGCTGCCTTTTACTCTCTTCCTCATGCTCATGTTCTATAACACTCCCCCTTGCTTCATCATTCCCAACATACACTCCGTTGGACTGATCAATAAGCGACTGATCATCAACCGGATACTCATATGGTACACCAATTTGTTTTGCAAACAATTCCGATTCTTGCGTTGGTGCCCTATTTTCTAAGTGCATATTGGTACTAGCAAGAGGAAATATGTGCTCATAGAAAATTACATCCTGAGAAACCATAAATTTCCGCTCCTTTAAATCATAAACTCGCCACCCTTTTTTCCTTGCGGATAACCAATAAATATACAGCGTTTCCCTCTTTCTTTAAATTTATCTTTGGGTCTATCCTTGTTATGAGCATAGCACAAGAATCCTAACACACGGAGATTTTCGAGACATGGTTTTGTTCCATACAAAATTTCATACGGAGTTTGACCGTTAAGAACACGAGTAGGGGTCCTATTGATCAAATATGCATCTGTAAGGATGCATTCTCCCTAAAACTCTAATGGTAAGTCAGCTTGGAAACGAAGTGCTCGGGCCTTTTCCAAAATGTGTCTATGTTTCCGCTCCACCCTTCCATTTTGTTGAGGGGTGTCGATGTTACTAGTTTGGAAAATTATTCCACTATCTTTGTAAAAGGCTTTCAATGTCCCCGAAAGGAATTCAGTTCCATTGTCACTTTGAATGAGTTTTACTTGTTTTCCAAATTGTGTTAAAACCATCTTACAAAAGTTTTGAACTAGATTACAAACCTCGCCCCGATCCTTCATTAAAAACACCCACACTCTGTAACACCCGAGAATAAATAATTCATATTTTAAATTATTCTAATAATTAATTAAGGTAAATATTAATTTAAATATTATTTTTGTAAAATATGAAATCCTATAATATATTAATTATATTATTACTACTTAAGTCCGTCTTAAATGTATAGTAGCATTTAGGCGTTAAATAAG
>VHZZ01000125.1:184505-194718 GCA_009801015.1 Silene noctiflora
CTTAATTTAAACCGCCACAATAGACCTCCTATAACATGAAAATTTCGCTCCCGCTAATTTTTTGCGCTTTTTGCGACGTTTCTATTAGAACCGCCGCGATAAAGGAGTCGCGATAGAGGTTTTTTCTACTAGTGCTTGATATTATGTAAATATTACTACTAACTAATTAATATAAATATATATTTGAGGCATTTTTCGAGCGACGTGGTAGTCTCCAACTTTTTTAAACTACCTATTTAAATATTTTTTTAGATTTTAATTAGGATTAATAATATATACGACATCTAAAAATTAGGAGAATAAAAAAAGATAATAGGGTATAATTAGGGTAGTAATATCAAACAGTAAAGTTGATTATAAATAAAGTTCATAACTTTTTTAAATTACCTATTTGAATAATTTTAATTAGGAGCAGCAATATATCTTACATGAGTACACCTAATTAAATTAGGATTAGTAAACATATCTCTCATAAACATTTTTTAGAAAATAATAGATAATATTAGACAGTAAAGTTGATTATAAACTTTATGAGTACATAATATTAGACAGTACACCTATTTAAATTAAGAATAGTATATAAATATATATCACACATAGAAAAGTTAAGGGGAAAAAGAAAGGAAATATGGTATAATATTTTTTAAAGTAGTAGATAATGTTAGACAGTAGAGTTGATTATAAAATAAAGTTCCAACTTTTTTTATACTATTTATCTAAGATTTTTTAGATTTTAATTAACAATAACAATATTTCCGAGAAAAAAATTATCGGAAGAAAGAAAAGGAATAAGGTATAAAATAATTTTTAGAGTAGATAATATTAAACGTAGAATTGATTATAAAATAAAGTTTCAACTTTTTAAAACTACCTATTTAAATATTTTTATTTTTTTAATTAGGAGGATCAATATATCCCACATGGTAAAATTAGGGGAACAAAAAAAAAAGAAATATGTAAAACAATTTTAAGAGTACATAATATTAGAAAATATACTATTTAAATTAGGATTAGCAAATATATCTCACATGGAAAAATTAGGGGAAAAAGAAAGGAAATAGGGTATTAAGAGTAGTAGATAACTGTAGAAAGGAAAGTTGATTATAAAATAAAGTTTCAACTTTTTTAAACTATCTATTTAATATTTTTTAGATTTTGATTAGCAGTAGCAATACATCCCACATGGAAAAATTATGGGAAGAAAGAAAAGGAATAAGGTATAAATATTTTTTAGAGTATATAATATTAAACAGAAATTGATTATAAAATAATGTTCCAACTTTTTTAAACTACCTATTTAAATATTTTTTAGATTTTAATTAGGAGCAACAATATATATGACATGGAAAAATTAGGGAAAGAAAGAAAGAAAATAAGGTATAAAATAATTTTTAGAGTAGATAATATTAAACATTAGACCTATTTAAATTAGGAGTAGCAAATATATCTTACATGGAAAAATTAGGGGAAAAAATAAAGGAAATGGTATATAACACAATTTCAGAGGATAAAATATTAGAGAGTAGAGTTGACAATAAAATAACTCAATACCAAGCATATTTAAACTACCTATTTAAATACTTTTTAGATTTTAATTAACAGTAGCAATACATCCCACATGGAAATTAGGGGAAGCGAGAAAGAAAATAAGGTATAAAATAATTTTTAGCGTAGATAATATCAGGTAGTATAGTTCATTATAAAATAAAGTTCCAACCTTTTTATACTACCTATTTAAATATTTTTTAGATTTTAATTAGGATTAGCAATATATCCCACATGGAAAAATTAGCGGAAAAAAGAAAGGAAATAGGCAAAACAATGTTTACAGTATATGATATAGACAAGACACTAGACTTAACATTGAAAAATTTGGGGGAAAAAAAGAAATAGGTATAAACAAATTTTAGAGTAATACATGTTATTAAACAGTAGAGTTGGTTATAAAATAAAGTTTTAATTCAGTTCAGTTCAATTTTGTTCAGCCCACAAAAATAAGGTCTTATTCAAAGGGATATATAATAGGTGGGTAGTCTGAGTACATTTCCTTAGCCGATACATGAAATCCACTTACAATCTCACCCAGGCATCCACTATCAATGATACGTACCAAATCATATGGCAAGTTTAAGACGAGTCAAATTCTCATTTATGACGGATATTATCTGTCTTAAGTTTAAGACGGCTCAAATACATACCAAATCATATGACAAGTTGCCTAGGAAATGCCAAAATATTTGTCTTTATTACCACCATGTGATAGTATTTAATCCGTTTTAAGCTTAAGAAGAATAATATTCGTCTTAAGCAAGACTTACTATACACCTAATTGCAAAAGCAACTTTGGTTTCGCTTCAACTCACATTCACCAAGTTATTATCACATAAGCTTATTAAAACATCACATTTTTTACATGTAGGACCTTACATTTTACACAAACTCGCTGAAAAGATAACACAATTTAGATACCATGGTGTTTTTTAAAAATTTTAACGAGAATATATGATAGTATTAGCTCAACATAAAAAACACGTCATTCCAACGGAAAAAAGGCCAACCTGAATGACAAGTAGTTCGCTCCAAAGGCGTAAAAGTGATAGACAACCCCACCACTACCCATCAAAAGAGGAGTTGCAAAAATGGAGGGAGCTACTATATTTATTTTGTGTCAAGGGGAATCGGGAGAGATCCAATAAATTGGGTTAATAGGTGTTTTTAGGACGAGCTTTAATAGTGTTGGAAAAAAACCAAGATGAGCAATGAAAATGAGTAGAAATAAATTATTGTAGATCAAGGGGAAGAGTTCTAATAATGAGTTGATCAAAGCCACCAAATAATTAAGGAGAAAATAACCATTTAAGGTTAGGAAAACAAGGAAAAGGAAAAAGATAAGAACGGTTTTTAAAATAGGAGAAACTTTTAAAGGAGCGTCGAAAAATGACTACTAAGAATATTGGATGATGAAAATACGAGCACAAAATAACCTTATTGCTATAAATGTTTCAAGGGACATTGACAGTAACAAGGACATCAAACGCGTGTTTGAAGTGGGGAGGAGAGATCCGAAAAAGAAAGATCTGATCTAAGAGGACTAAGGGTGTATGACATTTATATTAGTAGCGCACCCTGCTTTACCTTATCCCACCATTCCCCAGCTGAATCCCTTAGGTAGAACGCAGCCTGTTCCAACTTAAACTCCTCTGGACAATGCACCACCCCGAGGAAATACTCTATCTCACGGTGTCATTTGTCGAGTACAATCGGCGCACCCGTGCCTAGATAGGTAGTGGGGTTGAAGTGAGAGATGGTAGTACTCATCTTCGAGAAATCTACCCCTGTCTCCTTCTCTTTCCCAAACCTTTTGAGGGTCTCAGTGAGCGCATCCTGATACTCGATCATCTTGGCAATATCCTCAATGCTCATCTCCTGAGCCTTAACATACGCGGCAGATCTCTTTGGCGGCATATCTTTGAGCTATAAAAATGAATAAACGTAAGCACATAACCTACAGCTCAATGCAATCATTACCCGCACAAAGACGCACTCGATCGAGTACTTATACATACTCGGTCGAGTAGGACAAACTAAATCGAGTTACTACACACTCGATCGAGTACCTAAAACTTCCTGAAATTGAAGAAGGTCTGACATGAAACATAATCGGTCGAGTCAATACACACTCGATCGAGTCCCCAACTTATTCGGTCTAGTTAATATGAAACAGGAACTTCTTCCCAACACAACAAAATACTTACTCGATCGAGTTAGCCTTATTTAATCGAGTCCAACCTAGTCGATCGAGTGCCTCTACTCGATCGACTTTTTCTCATGAACTACACTACCCGCATATTTTGTGCCATAACTCAATGCAACAATATAAATATAAAACCATTATAGCCAATCTCCTATCACATGTCAATATCTTAAGCCAACAACATAATTCACTTTATCATATAAACACGTCTTCTCATGCAATTCATACCTCATATGAAATACATACTTCACCCCTTTCCAACCATTCAACCATATACTTCATCCAACATACATGTATCAAAGATAACAAAGAAACAGGTAGCGATGCCATGACACACCCATTGTGACCGGTTCAAAGTTGTAAGAGCAATTTCGTGACTTTAGGATGTCTCCCAAGCCTTTGCATTAGCTTCTAACAACTCTAACTCGGGTTCATTTTAATTTGACTCTCTAGGTTCATTTCATTGGTTACAAGTTCCAAATTAAAATTGTCGCTTTGATACCACTTTGTAACACCCCCACATAACAAGGTGCCTTACCAAGACTACCCTAGTATATGGAGATGCTACCATCTCGGTTGCTCGAGATACAGTATATCAAAAGAGACCATAAGGAAACAACATTTAAAGTTTAATAGTTAAAGTCATACAACCAAACTCCGAAACTAAAGTATTACAACTGTGAAAACAAACATCCCAAAACATATCCAAAACTTTATCATGAAAACAGCGGAAGACTATCTATCCAAAACTAGGTGATGAATTCATCCCGTCAAGCCCCGCGAGCTATCCCATGCATACCTGCTAATCAACTGCTCACCATCCTCAAATGGATCACCACAGTTTTCAAAACATATAAATGAGGCCAGTTACTGAATAAACAAGATAAGAGTAATACATAACCATACATCACATACCCCAAACTCCACATCACACCGAACACCTGACTACACACTAAATGTGTAGTCCTTCCAGATTACCCATTGCAATAGGTAATTCACTCCACCAGTGGGGACCGCAGCCTTACCACCTAAGCCCCGCTTAAAACCATAGAGCACATAACCCAATGATCATTAATGTGCACATCCCCCTTGTTACGGAAACCACGAGGGGCGAACAAGGGCGTGAAGTCATTCTCGTAAATGCCTCCACTCAGCCGAGGGCGCACCTCGCGAACCATATACAATCAACAACAATTCCACAATACTAATAAACATGCCAATGTCAAGAATGTAATCATCATCACAATACAATCATGCCATCACATCATCTTAAATCATTTAAACAGTAACCGAATAGGGAAACCCTACCTGAGACGGAAATCACAAGGCTAGCGCAAAAGTCTCTTCTTCTACGAAGTCACCTCCTATAAAACAAACATCCAATTACGATCTATACAACAATTAAACTCCCCAAAACCCCCAACCTACTCAATTAGGGTTTAAGCAAAACTAACGAATCAACATAAAAATGACATAATAATCTTACCCACAATACGACGATCGCAATGATATGAAAAACCCTAAAAGTTGTGCACTTTAGCCCCTTTATTTGATAGTAAATAAAGGAGTGGATCTTACGTTGTTGAGTTCTCTTTTGTGAAAAGTTAATAAAAGTAAAAGTAAAAATGAAAAGAAGCGTCATAGTTAAATAAAAGCTTCTCCTTTTACTTTAAAATCAAACCGGACGCAAAACCCGTAACAACGCAGGCACTTGATCAATTAACTAATGTACTCGATCGAGTAACCCCTACTCAATCGAGTTGACCCAAATCGGTCGAGTAACTAACAAAAAGAACCCTTCCAGAATCTAATCATTACTTACTCGATAAAGTACCCAAAAATCAGAATACCTATGGTATTACAGCCAGTTTCCAAACAGATAAGGATTATTTGAAATCCCAAGTTAGTTTTGTCTTTAAGATGAATGAAGCAGTGGTATGCTGGAGGAGTTTTAAGGAGCCGGTCATTGCGGATTCTGCAACGGAAGCTGAGTACATTGCAGCATCTGAAGCTGCAAAGGAAGCTGTTTGAATTCGACAATTTTTGGAGGGACTAAGAGTATCCTATCACGATTTATTGTGATAACATTGGGGCTATTTTTCAAGTTAAAGAGCCCAAGTCTAGTAATAAGTCTAGACATGTATTTAGAAAATTTCATGTAACTAGAGATTATATTGAAAGGAAGGAAATAGTGATTTGTGTGGTTGGGACATATGCAAATATTGCAAATCCTTTAACCAAGTCTTTATCACAAGCTAAGCATGATGGTCATGGAGCTTCTATGGGATTGAGGCGAGTGCCAGAATTATTGTAGATTATATGATATGTATTAATTAGATATTGTATTAATTTTTACATATATGATAATCGCATATATCGTTTGAGATTGATTTTTGAACTCAATTATTCAGTTTTGACTCGATTTTATTTTTAACTTGGTCGTAATCCGAATATGTTGTTGGACAACGCTGAAATCTACTTAAGTGAACAAGATTAACATTGTATTTTTATCCCTAGTTGCTTAATGAGGGGACGTCTCAGAGTGACTAGATTGTAAGTCGATTGATGGTGTGTTCAACCACCATAGGGTCATGGAGATGACTAGTCGATTACATAGGTCGATTGTACTGACGATCTGTCGGACAATGACCATTTATAGATTCCTTTTTACTTTATGTAGCCTGGTTGTGGCAAGATTTTCTATAATATTCCTAGGAGTTGATTCTTTTGACTGACGACTATTTGTCTGAGTCAGTACAGTTTTCGATTGACTTTGGTTTTTGTCCTAGGTCGCACTATTAAAGGAGGTCGATGGGCATCTTCTTGGTCATGGTGATCTGTGATTGAACAAAGAAAATAGGTCAACAGGAGCTGTCCACCCTCATCAGGGTTTAAATATCTCAGGGTCACTCGAGGAGTAGTGACTGGAAATGCGTCGCCACGATCGGAAGTGATCTATGATAGATTTTCCGGTTAGACAGTTACTCTTCAGATCGAGGAAACCACTCATGATATGATCAAGTGCAAGTACGACCTGAAAGACACCTTGCATTGAGTGGAAGATTTAACGGACAAGGGAATCGGTAACACACACTTGTATTGGACAAGTAAGAGATTGTTGGAGTAGGTGTCCTCCACAATAGTGCGTCTACTTAATAAATCTCATAAAAGGAATATATTCGGGATATATTTATTATATACTTGTTAATTGATCAATGTATATCGGTAATGGTCAGCCGACTAGGATTTGACGTTACTGTCGTGTGACGGCGGTGTTCAACTGATCCTTTTCGGTCACACCTATAGGATGATGCTCAAATGGAATAATTAATTATTTGTACAAGGATACAATTTAATTAATTTCTTTGTACAATATTGACTTTAATTAAGTCAAGTGAATTTATTTTTGATGAAGAGTTATGAACTCGGGCCAAGGAAATTTATTATTTAATTATGTGATAGTTAATTAATAATTGTTAGTTGAAATTTAGTAATTATTTTTTAATTAACTAATTTAATTCGGTTTGTGTTTATATTGTGAGGCAGAGGTAATTAGCTAATCGTATTTACAAGAGGTTGTAAAATTAACTAATAAAGTTATTTGAGACACATTTTATATTGATAAAATGGTCCAATATTACTTAAAAGTTGGGTGTACATTATTTATTAATTTGTATTATTTATGTGAAAACCCCTAATTAGACACTCTAATAAATATTAAATTACACTAATTTAATTTATGTGGTCTAAATACATGCATGCAAAAAGAAATATAAAATAAACTAGTAAAAAAAGATTTCCCTACATTAATATTAAGGCTACAAGAACTACAACAATTTGTAGTCTTATTGAACAATCTACTAGTTTTTGGATGATCCTCCTAACCCAAGTTTTAAAAGTAGAAAACCTCATTTGGATTGCACCCAAGATTAGCCCAAATATCTTATAAATTACTAACTAGATAATTTGTAGGATTACTTTTATAATATGTAATATTATTACAATAATAATATTAGTTAATTTATATTATTGTTGTAAATTTATGGTGAGTTTTAATTATGATCAACAATTTGATCAAGGATTTAAGAGAAGAAAATGAAGGATTTTTTTCCTCCTAACCAACCGTCAAAGGAGCCTTTATGGGTTTTTTTTCCTATAAAAATCAACCCTTAAATGTATGATAAAGTGAGGTATATATAGGCATGAAATGTAAACAATTCACATACATTTATTAGTGGGTTTTGCCTAACTATTGAGTGTGTAACACTCCTTGAGTTTGACGGCATAATATAAGTATTCGGGTCCATTTCAACTACCGATATTTGTCCCACAAATGCTTATAAGTCTTATATTTAATTATCTTGTATAATTAAATATTAATTTAATTATTTAACACTTACGGAACCCCTTCCAGACGACGTGTCTCAACCACACGTGTCCCTCCATAATTCAAGCCATTAATGTGCACATCCCCCTTGGAGTGGGAAGCTCCAAGGGGAGACCCGAGCGTGATCGTCTTACGTCTCCTCAACAACCATACGTCACCAACCACAATCTCCAACGTCCACAATGAAACATGCATACACAAGGTACCAATTAAGACATGTTATACAACATTAAACTATCTTAAAACAATAACCACATGCTTCACAACAAACCAACCAATTGAGTAACACATTCCCAACTCATGTTATAATGCAACAAAAGAGATTATAATGCCCAAATCCACTTACCAAATCACCATACATGGATAAACCCCCCAATGAGTATGACAAAAAACCCTAATTATCCACTTCTCACGTTAGCATGCAATTACCACATAGATTATGTAGTTCATGACAACTAAAGTATAAACATACATTCATAATAACAAAGCTAAGTAGGGAAACCCTACCTTCTTGCTAGTCTTCACAATTAAATCCACAAGGCTAAACCAATTTTCTAAACATCGTCTTGTTTG
Source organism: Silene noctiflora (assembly GCA_009801015.1). Classification (NCBI taxonomy): domain Eukaryota; kingdom Viridiplantae; phylum Streptophyta; class Magnoliopsida; order Caryophyllales; family Caryophyllaceae; genus Silene; species Silene noctiflora. Next base: position 193,220 of record VHZZ01000125.1, read on the forward strand.
TTTATTTAGTTTCTAAACATCGTCTTCTAAACATCGCAATTAGAAATGACCATCAGCACGAGCTGTCTTGGCCCGGCCCGGGACCAACCCGCCCTGTTTATGCATCCAGCACATAGCCCGGCCAGGTCCGCCCAACCCGCCTCCCCTTCCTGCCTGGCCCGGGTCATGAATCCCCGTCCCGTCCCCCCTATTTAGTAAAAAAAATTACACAGGCCCGCCCACGGGCCTAGCCCGGGTCAAACATTCTTCCAGTCCGGCCATGCCCGCCCTCTCCCCTGGCCAGTTCAGGGCCTGACTAGAGCAGCCCGGCCCGCCCCCTAGCCAGGTCGAACCCGGCTTGAGGACTCGCAATCTGTGAACTGAAAATGATTAAGTATCTCAAATATTCAACTTAAAAAGGATTCACTTAAGATTTTTATTGCTAAGAGTATTTAACTCAAAAGGTATTCACTTTATATCTTCATTGCTAAGTTCATGAAACATACTCTTTCATTCATACTTTTCTGGACTGTGCAACAGTCGACTTTACTGTGACATATACTGAACTGAATCTGTGGATATATACTTCTAACTCAAATAGTTCTAAGTATAAACACCTCTATCATTCGAAGTATGGTTCATATCAGTTAAGTCTATTGTCCTAAATTTTAAAGAAACTTAATTCAAGCTTAAAATTTTTAACTGGACACCTAATTCACTCCCTCCCCTCTTAGGTGTTCTCGTCCTTGACTCTTCAAAAACATAATACGTTGACAAATACATTGATAAAAGAGCGTTTTAATGTTAAAACTTATTTCCGTCTTGAGAAAAACTAACCAAAAACTTTAATAAAAACATACTATCTTGTCTTAGTAGGCGCAGAGGATCGAGGACATAGGGTCTCTGGCCAAAGGAGTGTGTGGATGCAAGTACACTTATTGATGTATGTTTTTTACTTCACATGTTAGATGTCCCACAAGTTCTTACAAAGAGAGCGTAGCGTATAGCACATGTGCATTTAATATCAACATACCTTACTCTCACGGCATATCATCTATTTCTGTCATAGTAGAGACAGGTGTAGGGTAACCGTCAAACATTTCACTCTTTTTTATTTTTATTTTTATTTTAATCAATTGTTAAAATCGTTTTATGATATAACAGTTTTATGTAAGAAACGTATTTATATGAATGACCCTATTTGGTAAACAGCATATTGAACAAAATTTGAACAAAATAGATCAATATAGAAATAAAGAAATGATTAAGATATAATTTGTATAAGAATTTTATGTTGCTGACAGATTTAATTCTATAATTATAGTATTAATTTGTTTGGAGTATCGTTGAAATATTATATTCCATGAAGAGACGACTAGATACAAGCTAGGTAGCACCAAAACGGATACAGAAACGGACACGGATACGACACGGACACGTGACACGGCATCCCATGAAATTTAGGACACGGGACACGCTATTTAAATTTAATAAAATATATATTTTCTGGTAATAAATAA